>JABFEA020000029.1:2384151-2401293 GCA_019775915.2 Cyphomyrus plagiostoma
CCCCCCCCCCCCCCCCCCCCCCCCCCCCCCCCCCCCGCCCCCCCCCCCCCCCCCCCCCCCCCCCCCCCCCCCGCCCCGCCCCCCCCGCCCCCCCGCCACATAAAGACAAGGGGAGGCACCAAGGAAAACCCTGGTCTCGGGTTGCAGCCTCCCCAGACGCCCTCTGGCAGGAGGCGACGAATTGATTTCTCCTGTACTTGGACACAGGTCAGCCTTCGAAAGGGACTCACAGGCATGTGAACCAGGAGGCAGATGGGTGGCCGGCATGTGTGCGGTTCAGAGCCCAAGCCGATGGGACTCCAGCATCAAAGGGGCGGGGGCCTAGCATGAGGGGGGCGGGGCCAGCGCTGGCATCGCTGAACAAATCGCAAACAGATCTGCTCAGTTTATTGGTCCCGCTTGGTTTATCCGTGCCCACCTCAGCCCCCCCATGGGGCTAAACACCCCCTTTTAAGGCTACTGCTGGTCTTTGCCAAGTGAGACATTATACCCACGCCCCCACCTTCCACCTGTTCATATCTACCAGTCTGGGATCAGACTACCCCCCAATGGCCCTGACAGCCCACCTCACACTAGTACCTTACAGAAAATAACACATGACATGGGGTTTTTGATGTCACGGACCGGGGGGGAGCAGAAAGAGCTTCAGGCGCCAGGGTTGCGTTTAAGCCCACTGCACTGCCCCTGTCATGAAACACACAGCACCTTTTCACTGAAATGCCTACGGCGCAGTGATGTGGGTCTACTTCTCCCAGCACGGCAGACCTACCTGGCTCAGCTGCTTAACCTTTTCTTTGGCGATGGAGGCCTCCTCCTGCAGAGTGGTGAGCATCCGCTCCTTCTCCTGGAGCTTCTGGGCAGAGGGCTCGGGCTTGGCTGTGGACTGGAATGGTGCAGAGGGAGGGGGTGGGGGGTGCAGGTAAGCGAGCCACTTTAGCTAAATGTTTCTGCCGAGCCAATAAAAAACGTGACCATTAACAAAACGGCCAGTTCCAAATGGAAGCACGCGCACGTGTGTCAAACCCGACTGTTTCACAGCATCATTTCCCCAACCTGTTGCCCCCCAGGCCTTTGGATGACTCACCCGGTGCCAGGCGTCCAGGGCAGACGGGTTCTTCTCCCTCAGCAGTGTCGCCACGCTTACGGCGTCCTCCTCCGACAGGACCAGGCTACGCAGCCCCGCGATGAGCTCCTTTAGCTTCACCTCAGAGTTCTCTGCACACGGGGAAGCGCCTGTCATACATGCTTATCCTTCCAGCAGGCAAATCCCCAGGCCCATGAGGAGGAGGAGGAAGAGGAGGATCCCCCCCCCAAAAAAAACTTACCCTTGTTTGCCTCATTCTTCATCTTCTTGGCGCTGACCTTGGGGGGAACATCCTCGAGGTGGCCCCTCTGTGGGTTGGCATGGGCTGTGGGCTCCCTGTCCACAGCAATGCATGTCTGCTCCGGTGGGGCTAGAACTGGCCAGACACACGGTCATCCTTACACAGAGAAAACTGGCTTTTCCCCACGGCGGTCAAGGCATAGAAGCACCAGAGCACAGACAGCCTTGCAGATACACAGTCAGCTCTAAGCCCTCATACACCATGGCAAACTAACAAGGAGCGTATGCCATGTGGCACCTTCCCACCGGTCACACTGCGTTCCACTCGAAAATGAACGACATGCATCGACTGGGTGCCCACACCGTACCAGGCTCTGTCTTCTGCTTCTTCGCTGAGTTCTTCTTCTTGCCGCCGCCGGTGGCAGTGGTACCGACGCCAGTGGTCGGCGTAGTGATGGTTGTACCGAGAGAGGGAGCCCCGGTGCCTGGGTTAGGAGCGGCGTTTTCCTGGACTCTGATTTCGGCGCTTACAGGGACCTCTTTCTTGAGCGGAGCAGAGGCCTGCTCCACTTTGGTCTCCGGGTGAAGCTCGTCTGCAGGAGAGCAGAGGGGAGTGTTTGCCGCGTAGAACGAGAGGACCAAGAAACGCATGGAAACCTGAGCGTGTGCCCCAGCCGTGACAGCAGAAACACCAGCTACCGCGAGATCCGAGCAAGGCCTCCACGTGAAGGTCACTGTGTGAACCGTGACCTAACTAACGCTCTCTTTTTATGGGCCCCAGAGGCTCCTCCCCCACCCGGTCAGGCCTGCGCTTCACCAGAGCCAATGCCGTCTGCCCTGGACACTAACGGGACTCGTTTGCACAGCACAGACTGCAGAACCCCCTTAGGTTCCACAAACATCGCACCTGGCCGCTCACCAGCTTCGTTCTTCTGCTTCTTCTGGGAGCCTTTCTTCTTCCCGACAGGCTCGGGCAGAGGGGGACTGGGCTGCTTGCTGACACCGAGGGTCGGCTCACTCTTGCGCGGGGTGGCTTTCGAGCCGTTCACCTCCCGGGGAGGGACCTGCTCCTCGGAAACGGGAGGGAGAGCAGCCCGGGTGGCGACTGCCACCTGCTGCTGCTGCTGCTGCTGCTGCTGCATTTGTTGTTGTTGCTGATGCTGTTTCTTCTCCTTTTTCTTCCTCTCCCGTAGGCTGGGAGGTGGCTCTACAGGGGTAGGGCTGGGGGTGGGCATGGACATGACCTGGGCTGGCTCCTCTTCAGGGGGTGGGCTGGCCACTGCATCTGTCAAATCGAGCTCCCGGTGGTCCTCTTCCGACTCGCCACCCCCGCCGCTGCTGCCTCCACCCCCAGCCTCCCTCTTCTTGCTCTTCTTTTTCTCACCCTTCTTGCGGGCGTCTGGCTTGGCGGCCACTGGCCGGAGATCACGCTTCTGCCGGGCCAGCACCTCGTCGTACGACGTCTCTTTCATGAAGAGCCAGAAGAAGAGGAACATGAGCGCGATCACGAGGGACGGGGCCAGGATGAGCAGGTACTGAGAGTCGTAGAAGTCCATCATCATCCTAGAGGGACAGAAAGGCAAATGTTTATTGCGGTGCAGCCACAGCCACAAAACGCAGCTGGTTTGCTCTACAGCAGACAAGGCTCTGCATGCCAGGGAAAGAGGACTTCCTGTCAACATGGCTTCATAGCACCTGTTTAGCAAGGGGGCCCTTAATAGGTCTTCCTGAACCTAGAACATTTTTTGCTCTAAATAGGATGAGTAACTGTTCTATGGACCCTTAGATAAAAAACCCCTGCCTTAAATTATTCTACACGTTAGAGCTACTGCTGCCAAAACCACGTAAAAAAACACAAATTTAAAAACATAACACATTTACCCCCCCCTCTAGACTAAATCACAACACTATGGTTGCTAAATCCTTGACATTCAGTACCAAAAAAAATTAATACAATTTTTAAATCCATAAATTCACTAGTGACTGATTCATGAGTTTCCACAAACAAAATGCAGATGCCATTCAATGCTTGATGGGTCAAAGTTCACAAGCGCTAACAGTGATTTATTAAAGAGCCAAGCCATGATGCCATCGTGTCAGTGGTGAGGTCTAAAACCCAACCTTTTCATTAAACCATGGTAAAGTGCGTGTAAACAGCAGGCTTAAAGGACCGATGGGATGAATCCGACAAGACCTACAATCAAATACAGTAATAATTACTAACAAAGCTTTTTATTCACAAGGTCGTTGTCCCACACATTACGCCAGCAAACAGGCAAGTCACCATTTCCCAGACTCCCCCATCTGAGGTGAGGTGTTGATGGTACCAACACGCCATTCTGGATTGTTAATGTTTTGGTGGTGAAGGGAGGAGTTTAAATCATAACACTGGCTACTTTATCTCCCACAAGCCTTCCCCAGAACTGAGAACACAGGCCCTGGGGCAGTACGTGCCACCAGTGGTTCAGAAGGAACAATCATCATTCATATAAAGTATAAATACAGTCAGTAAGTAAAGTGCCTTTAAAGAGGAGTGTCTCTATCAAGGAAGCATCAATAATAAATCCAAGAGCAGATTGCTGCAGGTGGGATTCATTAAGCAGCCCCTCTTGAAATTTGTTGGAGGCATGGAATGAAGAGTGCTATAAAGGAACTAGTGGGAATAGAACCCACCTGGTGGAACAAGTCCTCTAGGCCTCCATACAACTAAAAGCTAGGCCTTTAATCCAGGACACACACTGACCCATATGCCACTTGGGAGGCCTCACCAGGCCAAATTTGAACAGCAAAAAAAATGGTAAACAAACCACGAAAAATGTTTCAGCCTGTAGCAGGAAGGCCTGTCGTCCAAATGACATCAGCACGAAGGTGGACACAGGCTAGTGGCCATGGGGGAGCGCATACGCAGCGCTGGCACTTAAAAAGCCCTGATGGCTGGCTCACCTCCAAAACAGTGCAGCTTGTGCCGAGTTTGACAACCTGCCACTGGAAGGGCACATGATGAGGGAGCGGCGAAAGGCCCAGCGTGGATGGGGAAACATAGGCGTGTCAGAATGACGTCTTCCCACCCCACTGCTCTCCATGCTTCACTGCCCTGATCCAATTAGACTTTTTGCTGAACGCCATAATCTGGACTTGCTGGTCGCCCTGCGGCTAAATTCCTTCCATTCTTCATGGGGTGTGGCGGCATAGAGCATGTTCATGTCTGGGGGCAGAGGTGGGGTCACAGGAGGCAGGTTTTCCTTCCCCCCCGAACAAACTTGCCACGTCTGCGTTGTTGCCTCTAATCTGACTATTCACACAAGTCCTCCCTCTAACCAGGTCACAGTCAAGGAAGGTTCATACTACTCCACACGTGTACCAGCAGACGTGTCTGCTTGAATGTTTCTGATGCGTTTAGCCTCTGCGGGCGAACATCTGCTGGACAAATTTGTGCCCGCGCAGCTCTACTGTGGACACACTGTGCATGATCGATTGACTAGCGTCCACTTTAAAGACCAACATGGGTGCTTTTGACAAGTGTTTGGGTAATTTGAAACCCCTACAGACTATTTGCAAGGCAATAAAACTACTGCATACGTATAAATGCTTGTGTGTATTGAGTGCAGAATTGTCTCGAATTGAAAAAAAATCGCATCTCAAACTGCTGAACAAAGATGGCAATCTTGTGAGCTGGTTCTCTGAATTTGTATAACAGAGAAACACTCAAACCTCACTGCTGTGGTACATGTGCAAGGAATATCAGAATAATAATTTATATTATTATTAAAATAGAAATACAACACGTTGTATGTGAAAAGCAAGGGACTTGATTGGAGAACATTTCCGTGTACGACTAGGCAGAGTAGGTATATGAGTGTCGCGCTTGTGCAGAGAAGTATGAACCAGCCTTCAGACCTCAGTAAGTTCCAGGGCAGACAGCTATACAACCCCCCCCCCCCAACAGTCAAGTCCTGTGGTCTAATCCACCCAGAAATCCAAAGGGTGCCATTCTAACCTCAACATAAGGGGGCTTTGCAAGGGGCAAAAATATATGTGGTAAATGTCACCCAGTGTTCTGGCTGCAGTTCCATAACACCCACCCCTCCAGCTAACTTGGCAGAGGGCAGTGTAAGAAGCCCTAACCAGACAATGATGGCGCTTGCCTTCATGACTACTCCGTTTTTTTCCTTTCAACAGAGATTAAACTGTAAGGAAGCACTAAACGTTATCTAGTCTCACTACAGAGCAGAACCACCAAGTTTGCATTTCAGGAAGAAAAATAAAAAAATCAGCACAGACAGATGAAGATCATCAGTATACTGCTCTAAGTTAAAGTTTTACCTGTAAAACCAGGCTTCAATAACATTAGGAACCTTGGAATAAAGTTTAACAGCTTTATGTGTCATACACATGAAGTACAAGGTGCAGTGAAATGCACAGTTGCCTAACTCCAGACTATGGGGAGAAAAAGGAAGACAGAAGATTGAGAGACGACAGACATCACGTATTACAGACATTACACATAATGTAGTGAGAGTGTCCAGAAATGAGCACATATAGGAGTACTCATACATTTCTATGTGCGAGTTAAGTTGGCTGCCCTCACAACACTGTTTTGAACAGAAAAACAATAATACTTTCAGAAATGTTTCCCACAAACGTCACCCTTAGAATGAAGTCTCAATCCTCAAAGTTACTTATGTAATAATAGTAGTGGTGCGCCGATATCAATATATTTATGTCTTTGTGTGTAATATTGCAGATACCAATAAGCCCTGAGCGAGCTGCTTGAAGGGGGGGGCGCAGATTAATGTAACGACGTTAATTCTTTAATTCTGTGGATAACAAATGATTGATCTTTGGGCCAAACCTATCAATGAATTGAAAATGTCAAGGCTGGTATAAAACTCTCTTGCAGGCCAGTAGTTTTGAGACCTCAGATTGGTGAATGAGCCCTTGAAATCACTCACTCTCTACTATGGTAAATTGTTGATGGTCCAATACAATAATCGCCATCTGTCATGTCTTTAGTTCTGGCACGGCTAACTGAATATTGATAGTCTAAATATCTACTGGCAATACCAGCCAAGACTGACACTGACTGATGCCAAATGCCATGTTGATTTTTTTTTTTAATATCTCGACTGATTCATATATGTTATGTAATATACTGTGCAACTCTAAATAATAGTCACAAACAACAACATAGAAGTCAGAATGCATCCTCCTTTCCTTCGTAACACTCACAGGAAGGAGCTCCTCGGTCATAAAAGCTGCCTCATTGTAGTGTGTGTGCCCCCCCCCCGAGATAACACAGGGTTCCGAACAAACACTGGATACATTGTTGTTTGATTACTGCAGGCCGAATGCAGACCTTCCTACCCTAAAACACAGCACCACACATCCGTGGTAGAAAATGCTTCTCAAAGTCTCTGCCATGTCACTCTGGCAGCTTCCCCATTCTGCAGCACATCCCAAGTGCGCACACACACTTTCACTTCCTCTTTACCACTTATATGGGAAAACAAAAAGTGTACATTTGTGCCACACCTTGAACAGAAGTGTGGTTGACGGCATGCTGTTCAGTGGCTTTTCTAAAAAAGTCAGAAACGGTGGGCCATGGAGAAATAAAGAGGACCAAGGCAAAAGCTTTGTGGTAACCTCCTATGGTATATGCCGACGCACACAGAGTGTATATGGGTGCCATCCCAGGAACATCAGTGAGTGTTTCTGTAGCGCTGCCTTGCTTATGGAAATTAGTCCCCATACAAAGTACTCTTGGGCCACTTGTTCCATGGAATCTAGCTGGTGTTTGGCTCTGCCCCATGCACCTTAAAAAGGTCCCAAAAGAGGGTGTAAGGCAAGAAGACGGAATATCAAAGCCTTTGGAGCTCCCTCCACTAACATCACCCTCACCAACATATCCCAGAGGTAACCCAGGAAGCAAGAGACTATAGGAATGTTTCACAACCCAATCTACAGGGATCCAAAAGACAGTCCATGCTGGACCAGCTCCCAGATCCCTGCCAGATTGTAGACATTTTTGCTCACAGTAGGGAGCTGGGAGGGAGCAAATATGTGGACTGTCCGGAGGATAAGTTTGGGAAACACTTCGGAGTCAATTCAAACCATAAGCTTTGGGACTGATCCAGCTGCTCACCTGCTACATCCCCAGACGAGACCGAGTCATAAGTGAGTAAAATACCAAGCTCCCATTTAATTGCATTTAAGACTCAGCTTATCATCACAGGTATAATGGCTATTAATAATACCTAGGGCTTGTGTCACAATGCTGAAATGAATGACTATAGTCCTGGGTTCGCTTAACAGGCAACAGGACATCACCACCGCATTAGACACCAATGGAGAGAAACCACATTCACAGCCATGCAGTACAAAGAGTGAAGCATCAAAACTTTTGCATCCTGACCAGACCGACACCAGGTATGATCAAGCCTCCAAATTAACACTATTTTGCCGAACCACACCTAAATACCACCTGAAATGCTTTCCTATGCCTCCTGATGCACATGTGAACCAACTATACTGTTTTAAAGAAACCATTTGTTTTGTTTAACTGGTATTCCACCAAGGGTGTACCTCTACCGTGCTACCTGAGATGGGCTCAAGTTCCCCCTCACCACATTGACCACAATAAGCAGATGTGATGAAGTATAAATTGATGGGGTTTGTTAAACAAAGAAGGCTAAGCATTAATAATCTTTCAACAGAAGTTAATATTATGTGCACAAAAATTGGGGAAAAGGATAAAGTTATCCTTAAAGGATAAACTTATCCATTACATCTACGGCTAGCCAAGTTAACCCCTGATTAAACTCAGGGGCAGTTCAATGATTCTCTGGTGTCCAGGGAGCTGAATGTCAGCCTAAAGATGATGAGCTATCCCAACTGATGACATAGCCAAACAATAACACATCGGTCAAGCAACAAACCTGGAGAAGGTGTGGTGGTGGTGGGGGGGGCAATATCCACACATTGAAATCTCCCATATCGAAAATAACAGGGACAAGAGCCACATACAGTGCAGGTTTGAGAATCATTTAAAATTTGGTTCTCACGTCGAGATAATGCTCTGTCGACAGCTTGGAAGGAAGGTAAAGATGCAGGCTGCTTGAAAGAGTCCTGCCAATTCAGACCAAAAGACATTAGGGCAGCAACTGGACTCTAGCCCGCTGGCCTACTCTACACACATGCATGTACCTCTGCTTTGAGACACCAAAAAGGGGAAGCAGGCAGGGCCATGTGGGAGAGCGAGGACGAGTGCAGCTGACTGCTGCTTACATTATTTAGCCAAAACACTAACAAGGCTATTCAAGAAAACTTACTTAACTGAACAGAAAAATGGTAATAAATCCATCATGTTTGAGTGGTGACAGTCATCTAAAAATTAAAACACGGCTATAATTCAACACTCATACATTGTTCAGTGGTCAAATGGGATTAAAATTTGTTAGTGACAGGTGAGTTCAAGGTAAAGGACAAACATGGGCCTTTGCACTAGGGGAAGGAAATGCAGAAATCCCAAATTACTATTGTACACTATGGTAAGACTATAATAAATGAATATGAGCACTGCATAATAGTCTGATCGATTGAGTCTCTGCTGCTAAGGCTACAGCACCGGGGTCCTCAGGTACAAGCAAGCAGGTGCCAGCTCAGATTCTTCCAATAAGTCTGCACTTGCAATGGTTGCCGAGGGAACCTAATCACTACAACGGCGTGGTCCAGAACTAAGCACGCACAAAAACTCCCCCCACCAATGGAATTCCCAGGAAAGGGGCAGGAAAGGCACTTTATTAATAGGATATTAATCACTGCCATGAGCCGCACTGCACAGTCTCGATTCTTCGCCAACAACGCGTGTGTGCGCGGGGGGTTGGGGGGGGGGGGAGGTTGGATAATAATGAAAAAGATTAATCCCCATATCGACACACACATGCAAACGTGCTTTTAAACATAAGTATTCTCGCGAGATGGGTTCGGACAATATACTATCACAAAAAATCATTCTATTTGTCCACAAACTCTGCGTGTCTCTCCAGTATTCAAAAGCATTGTTCGAGGGCGTTAGGGTTGCTCTTACCATTGATGTTGAACCAAGTGTCAAACATGTCACTACAGTACCGACAGTCAGTGGGAAATGATACCAAAGCTGTCGATGCATTTTGCCTTTCTGCCCTCCCTCAAAAAAAAGCGTCAAGCATGTGCTATCCTGAAGCCACATTCTCATAATACATTCAGGTTAATCAATTATTAATATGTGGCGGAGCGGCATGCGATCTCTCTCATTTTAATTACTAGAAATACAACACAGGACTAGTGTAGCTAGCTGTTTCAAGCAGACCTACCAGTACGCAGGCTACTGCACTAGACCTGATGTTGCTGGCCTAGAGGGACAGGCCAGAAGGGTACCACAGGCACTCCGCCCAGGTTCCCATTAAGGCGATAAGCTGTCCGGCCTGCTTCGGCTGCCCATGGAAGGCAGCGCCCCACTCCAGACCCACACTTTATCTAAATACGCACAAGGCCACACGGCAGGATAGCCGGCTAACCACGAGGGCGGCGAGCACGCCACTCCTGGTTTCACCTTTCATTTCGGGACTTGGGCTTCTTGACCGATTTCAAGCGACGATTTCGTCAGACTGATGATGCTTATTATTAGACCAGTCAGCATGTGTTGTAGGACAGGGTGCGTTTTAATATTTAGAGCTCACCATGGCCCAATGGCCCCAGCGGTAAAGTATCTCCCTAAAAGTGGACGCAGCTGCCCACGAAGGATAGCCCAAAGGGGCTTTGTCATATTGACGATAGTCCTCTTAAGGCGTCTCTACGGACCATCCTGTCCGCAAAACTGTGTCCATTCCCAAGAGAAACTCATGGCGGAGCCTGAGTAAACCGGGTCTGTTCCTTTCACAAAACGTCAAATGTGAGTCGGAAATGAGTTCTGTAGTCCACAACATGAATATTTTAACGAAGATATATTTAGAGACAAAAAAACATATGATCTAAATTACTCGCGTGCTATTTAAATCCCTTTTGAAACGATCAAAGGCGGCAAGAACAGAGATTAATGACACATCATAAACCCCAAATAAACAGTTACATGCCTCAGAGTACCTCAACCGCGTACACCCAACACAGAGGCAGGCCTTCCCGAGGAATGGAGCCCCCGCCTCTCCTGAAATCTCAGACCCACGCTTGCTAGCCGGTTTACCGGCAGTCAGTATGGAACAGGCCCCGGACTCATCACTGACTCGGCGATACGGCTCCCCTAATTCTCAACAGTTCAGTGAGTCAAAGGAGACACTCTCGCTCAGCATACCTCAGATAGTGTCGGTGTTAGCGAAGAGGAAAGATAAAACGACGTAGTCCCAAGATCAGCGTGTATCCCTGCACCTTCCCGACGCAGCTCTCAACAGCTTCTGCGCCGCTCAGACTCGTTTCGGTTTCGCGAGGGCGGAGCAAAGCGCTTCTCGCGCTACCGCGATGATTCCTCGCCATCCCTTTAGCGATTTCGTAGTTATTATCTCTGCGCGACGTGCAGTGAAACTCGTATCGCTCATGGAAATTTTCAAATACAAGTTAGGGATTTTTACGCATGTGAATGTAGGCTGTACAAATGCTGTTGTCCAAATGTTTGTTCGTCCTTTGCAATTAAGTAGAACGTGTGTCCAAAAACCATTTTATTCATTTCCGAGCCTAAAATGTACATTACAGAAAACCCGGGAGTGAATGGTTGTCTACGTCACTCCCTGGGTAGACTGATATTTTAACATGCCTAGTTTAACAGCCTGCCAGTGGATGTGTGAACAAAGCTACTCAAATCTGAGCACAGAAGACATCCTGAAACTTAGGAAGTCTTGAGCCAATAGGATCTATTATTATTATAGAAATTAATGAAATCATAGCTCTATCAACATTAGTCATATTAGATCTAATGGATCATAGGAATGTATATAAAGGTAACAATGCTTTGGGCTGTTGTGGCCTAATGGGGAAGGGAAGGCAGTCTTCCGGTATTAATTACGGACACCCTGCCATTATTAACGTTTGTCTTTCTCTATGCCCCCCCCCGACAGCTGGCACATGGATTCCTTCCCAGCTCCTCCCTGTCCTTTCCCTGGGGTCATTGCTCTGTGTCCATGGACACCGTCTCCTTGGCAACCTGCAGCTCGGCCTCATATTGCCGCTTCAGGTCCTTCAGGTAAATGCGCAGACTATCAGAATCCAGCCTGGAGTTTCTGGCAGTTTGCAGGAGGCGGGTGGCCAGGCGGTAGACTGCCCGCTGGCACAGAACCTCGGGGTCACTGTGCTGTTTAGCCTGGAAGTGGCAGACGGAAACCACAGAACAGAGCTTTATATGATAGCAGTAAATATTCCTTAAAGGGAACAGCAGTGAAGCAATGCTTCGGATTCCAGTATACTCTCCTCTTGAGGAAATGACAAAACTATAGTGCCCAAGAATGTGTTACATATTTAATGACATCTTTTCATCAGTATGGTTGCACTGTATCTGATTACATGATTTTCCAAAGGACAGCAGGGTTTGCCCCAGCACTTCAATGTCACACCAAGATTTGAACTACTACTACTCATGTATGTTTATTGATACTGTAATTATTTCAATCCTTAGCTAATACTTTTATGCTAGATAATCCAGGGTTTTATTATTTCCCCAAGGGACATTTTTAAAGGTGCTATAGTGGCTGTCACAGTGGTTTAGGATTTCCAGGGTTCAGATTCAGATTACTTTTATTATTCCAGAAGAAATTGCTTGATTGGTTGGCGTTTGATTCCCACCTAGCCTTTTGTTGTTGCTAGTTCTCTCCACGATGCAACCACTTCAAAAGCATGTGATACAGGCAGATGGATTGCTGTTTCTATATTGCCTATCGTATGTGTGCATGTGTATAAGAGCCCTGAGATAGAACAGGATCCAAGCTTACACTCAAGCCTGTATTCGATAAGTAGTAATACAAAATGGATGAGATGGACTGGTGGATATTGTCACCTTCACCTATTTAGGAAACATAAACAATTTACATCACATGTAGAGCTGCACAGTACTGGAAATTGTTCAAATACTGTGATGTGAACCTTTTGAGATAAATATTGTGGTCAGAGTGACACTATAAACTATTGTATAGCCAAACAGAACCTGTTATTATGATTACCAATGGGTTCTGTCCAATATGTTGGTGGTGTTGCAGTGAGCTGTGCAGACAGACACAAAGCAGTGCCGACAAATCACTTGCTCAATATCGTCTCTATGTAATATTTCTATGCAACAGAAGACAAATGCCTTTTGGAGAATAGTTCTTATTCTCTTTTTTCCGCCTCACTTATTTTCCTTAAATTTTTTGCAAATACGCCACACTATGATTGAGTCAGACAGCAAGAAGCAGAGAGCACGTGCAGCATGAATGCAGAAGCATTAGACAGTAGACTTTACACTGATTTTTAACATACTAGATCATCTTGAAAAGGAACAAATGGTTAAAAAGTGCAAATCTTGTTAAAAAGTTTTGTTTCTTGTGAAAGAGTAAAAATATTTTTAGCAAAATGTCCAAATGGTTGGGTGAATCACATACTGCCCAAGCTTAATCTCAACCAAGCTAACGATTGCAGTCCTTGTGACGTGACATTTGCATGTGCATAACATGCAATGTGGATATTAACATTGCACATTGTACAGGCCTACCTGGTAGCATTTACAATAAGGTGAAGGTAAAATAGTTTTAATGGTATTAAAAATTATGGGTGACACTTAAAGCTGTCATCTATAATGCATTATAAATACCTTCATAATGCATTATAATAGTGGAATTAAAGAATTACAGTATTACAGTGTCTTCTGTTGACAGTCACAGGATATTATAATGTTGATTATAGTAGGCCTACTTAAGCTCCAGTGAGAATCTCATCTGTAATACACTATGGATGGTTTGTACTGCATTATGTTGATATTTATAGTTCATTATAGATGTGAGCTTCATAAAGCATTCATAATGCAGAATAAACATGACTATGTGTTATGTCTTTTTATAAATTTATAGTCATGTTTATAATGCTTTATTAATGTGTTATGAATGTGTTCATAGATTCTTATACACAGCATTCATAAAAAGTGGTTGCAGACAATTCTGGATATATTTCTGGCTTCTATTATATAGGAAATCACATGTCTAAAGGGTAATATAAGAGATTAAGAACATACATACTAAGGCAGTAACAGTATATGTATTCATCGTGTACCATTTGGTATGTAATTTTCGGTTCAGAACGCACTATGACACAAAGATGTACATTTATTGGCATAGGTGGAACCTAAATTCACAAATAGATGTTCAACATGGAAAACAATATGCTTATTGTGGCTGTGAGTCGGTTATGGCTAATGCTGTTTACATTGAGTCATAATTGGTTTGGGAACATTCTGGTTTCCCAATAAATTACAACAACATCAGAGAAAGAGCAGTTGATTAGACAAAGACTGTCTGTTGCATATATTGCTGGAAGCACATGCAGAATGCTAATTCATTAGAGATCACATCATCTGAGTGCGTTTATGACAGAAGCAAGGTTAGTCTCCCCGTAGCACTTAAGGTGATTTTGCCAACTAGTTCAGAATGTGTTAAGAAACATAATTACAGCTAGGAGTGTTTATTGTTATAGATATCAACTCAGTAATAGAGAACACGAGATTTAGTTCATCATGTTTGTTATGATGACATATTTTATTTCTAGATTTATTATACAGGCAGCAAAGTGGTGACACAGTTAGCACCTCTGCAACCAGGGTTTGAGTTTCTACCGTGGCTCCATGTGTGTATTTTGCATGCTCTCCCTATGTCATTTGTAGGGCTTCCTCTGGTTACTCCGGTTCCCACCCCCCTTGTTTCCTGCCTCGTGCCTCCTGGATAGGCTCCGGGCCCCCCGTGACCACGCTGTATCGAAATTGCACCAAAACATGAACCCAGAACTAAGATTTGTATGGAACCGTCAATGGTGTGTACCATTACAGCCCTAAAACATACAATCCCCTGCCTTGGCATTTCAGTACTAGTTAGAAATCTCTTTGGATTTAGTGAACTTTGCTCTTGATTTCTTTATGTACACACAGACAACACTTTGACCTTGCAAAGGCTCCTTGCCAGTGGTGGGTGCTAATTACCTTGGTACTTGTTTTGATATTGTGCCCGGTAGTGTTAGTTGTACATTTATTTATGGCTGCTGCATATAAAAAAGGTACAGCAGCAAAGAGATATGACATGACTTTCAGGTTACAAATCTATGCCCTTATTATTGTTTATTAAATTAAGGTGGAATTACTGAAAAGCCCTGGCTGAACATGCAATCAGTTATTTTGCCCTTCCCGAAAGTAATCTTCTACAGTCATATTACTATATTAATATCCAGGCTAAATGTAGTTTTATCTGTCACCATATATATCTATATATATTTGTAGCTGAGGAATCTTTATCAAAGCTGCTGTAATCAGTAAGTTGTTTACTGCAGTTTTTCATTTATTTGACCTTGCTAATAGGATAACCTTATTGAGTTCTGATGCAACAGCATGCAAAAAAATGTTGTAGGGCCCATATGCCCTGTGTTGCCTTGTGGAAATATTTGAATTGTCTTGTGGAAATATTTGAACAACTAAAGCCACAGTCAAATCATGCTATCAATACCCCTAGTTATCGTTAATGCTCACACTTGATAGTACCTTTCATTTAAACAAGCGGCAGCGGATTTCGAGAGTGCTTACCCACAGCTGCTGGCTGACTCTTGAGGCAACCTGCCTAGCTTCCTGGATTACAGACAGTGGCAATGCAGTTATTTCTGCTGCCCTCAGACCTGCAATTTTCACAGTTCATTACATCCTCTATCGGCATGAAATGCAGCCCTTGCACACTTAATAATTAAATGCCACAACCAGGTCATTGGTTCTGATTCATCTTCCAGTAATTAGAAGGACACAGCTAGTAAGTCTGTGTTCTCATATTGTTTCACAGATGCTGATGGAAGGCTATGTGGTAGCTGACAAGTTGTAACAGTACCATAGTTCCTTTCTTCTGAGCATCCCCGGCTAAGTGTGTAGGTGTAAATGACGGTATCGGCGTCAGAGCTGGAGGCTCGGGTGTGTTGGACTTCCATGTGCTGATTCTCCACATTGGGGTAGAGCGTCTCCAGATGGCACAGCTCCAGGAAGTGGGTGGCAAAGAGTGTGAATGCCTGCAGGGGGGGGGGGGGTTGGGGGGTGTGGTATATTTCTCACTCACGTCAGCCTGGCAAGAACTGAAGCTCCATTGCTGACTCTCAGCTTGGCAGTGGGAACCAATGAACGGGTAAAAATGAAAACTTATATATAGGAGGACTACAACTAAAGTTAATGAGGGTAAAAACCTGAATAAATACTAAAGTGAGCAAAAAAATGGATTACAGATCAACCTTACTTTTGCATATTCAGGAAGATATTAGCAGTTTTGATGAATAACGTTTTTTATATGACAAATGGTAAGCATAAGATATTGAACTCTAAAAGATTTAACTACAAAAGCAAACCTATAGAGAGGACATCAGAGCAGTTCTGTACCTTGCAGCTGAGCAGGTACTCGCAGACTGAGTGGCAGATGCCAACCCCCTCCTCAGCACTGGTGCCCCTCCCCAGCTCATCAATGATGACGAGAGATCGGTCACTCACATTGTGGATTATATACGAGATCTGAAACGTACACAGAAACAGTTACAGTTCCCATCACTAAAACAAAATAAGTCATGAAATCATTCTGTAGGAATTAGTATAGTAATTAATACTATGTGAGCATAACATACTGAATTTGATTTTGTGTAGTACAAAATAGCAAATGGCATATGAACATTTTGAATAATATTAACAGGTTAAATTTCACTTTTATTTGACGTTTCATTTACTTATTGCCACTGTTTTGTGTAACCTAAAAACACAGGCATGTGCACCTCCTTCATTTCCACCATGAAGGTGGAGGAATTTGTCTCAAAGTCATCGTCCACCCCTATCCTGGTGAAAATCTGGTCTGCCAATCGGAATGAGGCAAACTCAGCAGGAACAAAGGAGCCTGAGACAACATGAAATTGCCTTTGTAGTTTACATTTACAGCCCATAGGATCTGACATTAATATGCTAAACTGAGAGTTTAACAAACAACTAAAAAATTTAATTTAGAAACAACGTATACATATAAATGCCTTGTGTCCAAATTGCTTTTAAAGAATTGTGTAAGGTCTGAACTTTGCATACCTATCTGAGCCATGATTTGGCACAGCGCCACCTGCTTTAAGTAAGTGGACTTGCCACTCATGTTGGGCCCAGTGATAATGACAAAGTTGGTACCCTCTGAAATGTAGCTGTTATTGGAGACAGGCTGCTGGCCAGAGATGCGCTCCAGGATGGGGTGTCGGCCCTGCTTGATTGCCAAAGTGTCTGTGAACTCAGGACGCACTGGAATGCAGGACAGAAACGATAGCAGCGAGACCTGGTCTATTTCAGTGCTTTGATTTTGCCTGGATACTGCACAGGAAACCAGGCATTTCTAAAACAAAGAACACACTGCTATGTCTCTTCATAGTTAAAATGTAAGTAATCATTTTATCTTCTATCGATTATATACACTCACCTAAAGGATTATTAGGAAAACCATACTAATATGGTGTTTGACCCCTTTCGCCTTCAGAACTGCCTTAATTCTACGTGGCATCGATTTAACAAGGTGCTGAAAGCATTCTTTAGAAATGTTGGCCCATATTGATAGGATAGCATCTTGCAGTTGATGGAG
>JABFEA020000029.1:2401640-2412572 GCA_019775915.2 Cyphomyrus plagiostoma
TTGGTTGATTAGATAATTGCATTAATGAGAAATTGAACAGGTGTTCCTAATAATCCTTTAGGTGAGTGTATATTGCATGAACAGAATGGATGTGATAGCAAGAACAGATGCAGACGCATTTGATATTAACATGCTGCTTGAAGGTCATTTTAATGCAATATCATCATGCTGAACTGTATCTGTGTGAAGACACGCTCAGTTCTTATGCTATGTGCTGGAGTTCAGCTTGGGAAGATGGCTGGTGTGGGGGTCAGGGAAGAAGTAGTCAAACGAACTGCAGGGCAAAGCCAAGTATAATTAGCCTGGCAACGGGAGTTGGGAATTTTTTCTGTGGAAATGACAGCTAAAAGGAGAAAGTGCTGAGTGTTGGGCTACTACTATTATGTCTAATTAAAGGAAATCATAATATGGCATTTATTTTTTGCAAATATTCTCAGTTAAGCCCTGAACTGCTTTTAAGGATAGGGAGCTAAGGCTTAGAAATACTTTAAAGGTTTCACTGTGGCAATGAAAGTTATTCAACTTCCTCCATTTACCAGTGAACTTTGTGCCCTGGAATGAAGCTAAACTGCAACTGATTGTCAGTTTTATGGTTTTACCAGAAGTGGTAATTAAACTGTAGGAATAAGGTATATCTCTTACCTGTTTAAACTTTAAATGGGATTTTAGTTACTAGTTATTTATTTTTGGCATGAATAGTCCCAACAACACCCTGATGACAAATTATGTAAGCATAATGGTTGCTGGGTATTGGGCAGGATGCAGAACTGCACTGTCAGCTTGTGGCGTGTGTGACTTAGTGTGCCAGGTATTACTTGCCGTAATCAGAGACAGTGCAAACGTTGGCCAATGACAACAGCATGTCCAGCATGGAGACAGCATCGGACAGCTTGTAAAGGCAGTGAACATGCTCATGGACTGCACTCAGCAGCTGGAAGACCACCCTAGGAGCAGAGGGGTTCAGAACAATACTACAGAGGCCACATCCACCATAATACCTGTATACCAGCCCCCATAGAAACCCAGGTCACTGCAGCCCCAGCACAGAATAGAATACTCATTCAGGATGGCTTCCTTCTCAGGCTTCTTCAGAGGCAAAAGCTGACTGTGCACCAAAGCTTAGATATTAAGATTTTAAAAAACATTTAGGACAAGGGATAAACAATTGCTACTACTACAGAAAATTGTCACACTTTACTATAGCGGTTCCCAACCCAGTCTTCAGACAGTCCACATCTTTGCTCCCTCCCAGGTCCCAGCCAATCAAGAACAAGGGACTGGTACACCTGGTACAGGTGTTGGGAGCTGGGAGGGAGCAAAAATGTGGACTGTCTGGGGTCCCTGAGGACTGGGTTGGGAAACACTGCTTTACTATGTTCTGAACAAATATTAAGAGAAAAAATATTTTAAATAACTATTTGATGTGAGTTTAAGAATACAGTAGTGAGTTTTCCCTACATACCTGATGAGGAAAGGTTTGAAAATGCACATGGCCCAGCATCCAAAACTCATTATCTGAATAAGACTTGAGTGCAAACAATGTTTAGTTGCTGTTAACTCACACATAGGACATGTGGAATATTTCCCTCAATGCTTCTTCACAGTGGTCATTCATTTTGATAAGGTCTGCAGTGGTGAAACTGTAGTTGTTCCGGTGCTTTGTAACCTTGTGAAAAACATCAGCCACAAACTCAAAATTAAATTCCAGTTTTATCTAGATTTTGCATTACAGTTGGTAATGTGACAGAGCAAAACGAGTAAACACTGTTAAAGGCATGTATGTGCTCGATATATTCCTGCACTGTCTTTGAAAAGGTATTACTTTTTAAGGAAAGTGGTTTATCATTTTTAATTGGGTGTCGATTTCGGTGTTCTGGGAGGTAGCAGAATAGTATGAGGTCAGTGTGGCATACTGCAGGACAGCATGCAACAGATCTAAAGAAGACTCAGCCTGACTGCATTAAGTATTTAGCAAGCCAAGCAGCCTAAAATGAATTGAGGGTTAACCTGAAGAATATTTTGAATTAGCAGGTATGTACAGTAAGGCTTGGTACTCCTAACATATGATGTCCTCACAGGTAAGCGGCTTCACCTTGATGAATTCTGCTGGAAGCTGTCCGCCAGGCAGGGCCACCCCCTCCAGCTTCATCTGAACAAAGAAGCCGCGGGCTGCGCTGAAACTTGTTCGCAGAGGCAATCCGTGTCTCTCCCCCATGTCTGCCACAAGTCCTGAATATGACAATCACACCGTCACTCTTTGCCCCCAGATCCGTTTGTGAAAATCCCATTGACCCAGTTTTTGACACCTAATGTTTCACCTGCAATGTCATCCACAATCTCGGTGTAGGCTCGACGAGCAATATCCAAAAACTCATTGATGTTAGGCCGCACAGCATAGCACTTTTGGGTGCGCATATTAAGGCTGCCTTTTGTGTAGCTAATGTCATCGTTTATTACAGTCTTGATCTGTTCAAGGATGATGTCAAACCTGAAAAAGATATTTTGAATGGGAGTGCCACATAACTCAGGTTTAAGGTATGTTAGGGGTGCTGTGTAATTTATGTAACCTAATAAATATTCTTTTTCAGCTGACTGGTTTATAAATATTTACAGATGATAATCATGTAACAAACCTAGGATATTATTTTAAATACAATGGTAAGGAGTTGCCGATTGCCAAGGAATTCACCATATTGACAGCTGGGACACAGAATCACTGTGGCAGCCTATTACCTGCTGTCCTCCAAGGAGCTGTAGTAGGCCTTAAGCAGGGCTGTCTGACAGGTCTTCAGCACTCCCTGTCTCCACAGTCAACACTGTTAATTCACGCTGACTAACTGTGACGTAGCTTGGCATTAATACCACATTACCGCTTACAGGATTGCCAAACACCTCCCTCTCATTTGAATAACTGAACTCTAATACTGAGCATGAAGTAATATATGAAAAAAGGCAGATAATACAAAACAATGTTTACCACATTTTTTATTGTCTACTGTAAAATGTCATAACCAACACAGTGCACAACATTCTTTGAATTTGTTACCTTAAGTGGTGTGACCAGCTCCAGTGTGTGTTTTAGCTGAATCACATGCACAATCTTCATCTCTGCCACCTGAACCTGCCTCAAGAACAAAAATATCTGACATAAAGAAGTTCACAAATGTAGATGAGGTACCTCTACACACTAATATTATTAATGGCAAGAGACCTTTGCTGGCAATGATGAATAGATCTAGTTCATAGTTTTCATTGGAATTTAGATACTGCTTGGCAAAATGTTACATTCCTGATAACCACACCACTCCACAACTGTTCAAACAATATCTAGAGACATTAGCCATTGTTACCGTTTCCTGTTTGGGGATCTGTACTAAAACAGAGAGCAGCTGGTCTATGTCCAGAAAGTGTCCAATTGCTATAAGTCAGAAGGACACAACATTCAGGCAAAATGTCAGTTGAGTGAAGTGCACACGATCAAAGCCGAGTTTAAAAACTCCCATACAATTCAACTGAATGTAAAACTGTACACAGACGTTAAAATGAAAGTATTATAAATCTGGTATTGAAACATTGCAGTTTGTTGATGAGAATACTACCATAAATATTGATACGTGACGTATGGTGTGCTGTGTACCTACAAACAAGTAACTTTACAGGTACCGCTGCAATTACAGCAATTCATAATAAAAAACAATGCATAATTTAACACTGAGGCAAAAACTAGCTGTTAGATTGACGTGCGAGTCCTGACCACTCTGCATGCCGAAGAAGAGCCTCTCATCTCGCAGCAGCTCCTGCACGGCATCCAGCCGAGTGTTGATGCTGCCAACATCCACCAGTGGCTCCAGGATGTTAGAGCGCAGGCGCCGCCCTCCACCCGGGGTTTTAGTGTAGTTCAGGACCCCCAGCAAGGTGTACTCACTCCTATCACACACACGCAGCATGCACTAATCTCACTGCAGTTACTTATCTATAAATACATGGGTTCTCAAACATTTCAGCCCCCAACTCCCAAAATAATGGTACTAAGGACTTGTGATCCGCGTTCTGCGGATCTGGGGTCCCCCCCCCCCCCCATTAGATTTCGCCGTTCGCCATCCAAGGGGGTCCACCATGGTGAAATAGATTTATCCCAATAGACCGGATATTTACCATGTGATTTTTGCGAATTTACATACTCAGGAAATCATCTCATGACCCCCACTTTGGGAACCGGGCTACTTTGGTAGAATATGACAGTCAGGACAACCACTTCTAATGCTCTCATTTAGTTATAAAAATAGCCTTTCTCTGCTTTCACTATCCGTAATACGCACACCTCCCCTGCAATAACCACACAGCTAACCCACACCCATGTGCATGGTGCCTACTCCCAGATCCAGATTTGCTATTTTACAGGGCAGTGTAGGGTGTGACCTATTGTGTTATGGACTCCATACTATGTGTTTTATAACAAGCCCTTACCAATATACCTGAATTTAAGAAGTACCATTCTTGACTAAAGCCTCTGGTAGTCTTTATGCTCCCCTTATATGCAAAGCCAACACCTCTAATTTAGAGAAAATAACCCACATTTGTCATTTTGGGTAAAATGCACAGTCCACTGACTAGAAAAAAACTGCTGAATCATTATGAGGCACCGAGCAGCTGAATGACAGCACAAGTATCCTGATATTTTTTTCATAAGCAATACGTCAGTAATTGACAGACCATTTAAGCAGCTGGACTGACATGGCAAGACGATGGCAAGTAAAGTAGAAAAGGAAGCTAGGTTTTTTGTGTGCTGTGCTTGTTGCCTTTAGTATCTGTTATTTCATTTTCTGCATTTTATTGTCCCATTAACTGTGCCTGTCTCTCCCCACACATTACCGCATAATCTTCAATATTCTCTTGGTCAGTTTCCCCCCAGTTTCTTCACGTAATTTTATTATCTGCCCATCATTTTTCAGTTTGACACCTAACCTGTGGTTTCTGTTGTTGATAACCAGTTCCAGGTTGCAGGCAGAAGTGGAGTCAATCATGGCCGTCTGCTCGCTGCCTTTGAAGCTCACTTTTAGAGACTTGGGTGCATATATGGAATTCTGAACAAACTCAAAGTATTTCAACAGAGCAGAGGCAGCAGCCAGGCAGTAGTATCTAAAAAATAAACAAATTGATGACACGACAACACATGCCTATTGAAAAGCAAACTGAATTCAGCAACAAAGACAAAGACTCTGTCCCTGATGTCCTACCCTATCCAAAATGGCACATACGTCTTAGTCTGTGTAATTGCCCATATCTGTGAACATACTTTGCCTGCACCTCCATCAGGACAGTGCTGAATTCAGGTGCACACAGCTGTTGAATGTACTCCAGTCCCTTCTTCTCATTGAAATACTTTCTCTGGATGGCGGTGAAGGCTGCAGCCTGGTAATGTAGAGGGGAGACAGAATTGTGTGCAGATCTCATTAGAAAATTTAGTGTGGGGGGGGGTGGGCATAGTGTGCTACTTTAGAACCTGAATATTTCTTATTCAAAGCCCTGGAGACCCACTGCTTTACTCCTAAGCAAATTGATTTAATAATGCATAAATATGTAAAACTGTACGCCGATTTTGATAAAAAGGATCACCTAAGCAGAAAACACTAGGGTTAGTGTTTTCCAGAAACTGCTGAGAAGACACACAAAATAGTTTAAGGTATGAAGCACATCTAAAGGCAGCTGTGAGGAGCCACCCACAGTCTTTCTTGATTTCGACAAGAAAAGCAAGACTAGACTCATTTCTCTTACAGCAGCATTCATGACCCTATACCTGGAAGTTTTCAGTGAGGAGGCTGTAAAGTTTAGTTCCTTTGCCCTTCTCCTTTGCAGTGTCTGGCATCAGTATTTCCAAGGGGCTCTGAATGTGCAGCTTGGTGATAACCTGCCGACATGCAGCAGAACTTAAACCTCATACTGCCAAACCATTGTGACAGATCACAGGTCATACTTCACATAATCCACTATATCTCATACCTCATTAACAAATCATGTTATTAATTCATCTTATTGATTCAAGTAAGATGGTTAAATCAATTTGGACATTACAGCTCAGCTGCACTGCATTGCCGAAGCCTTATTCTAATAAGAAACATATCTAGTCTTTTTGACTGATTGTTACTTTGGCATAGGACCCAGTGTCAGCGAACTGAGACAGGATGAGCTCAGGGAACTTCAGGTTGATACTGGCCATGCCGATCTCGCCGCGCGCCAGGCCTCGCCCCTCAACCACTGCCATGATCACAGAGGCGACAGCACTAGAAGCAGCTGAAGAGCAGGTGGTCTCTGAGGAGAATACACACACGTACAAACATCAAGCTTACTTATGCCATAAATGCAAAATCACATCATTCATCATATGTTGCAATGAGTATCATTTCTCTGGAGCAATAAAGGACCAAGTTCTTGCAACCCAGTGAGGAATTTTCAGATTCTTCTCATGATTTTTGGCTATATCACAGCATAAGAAATAACCTTTCCAGAGTTATGAGCTAATTAAGCATATCTGAAAGCTCTGATTTAGAAGGCAGTATCATACCGGTATGATCAGCATGCGGAGTCCGTATATTAGGCACGCCCCTGGCCCCAGCAGAGCATGGGGTCTTGCGTAACCATGGGGTCCCCCTGCTCCAGACAGAAGAGCCACTATGGGCTGAGACGAGGGCAGACGAGCTAATCCTGCCAGTGTTTGAACTCTGGTCCCCTTGGTAAGAGTCTCAAACACAAAACACCAGATTCACTCATCAATGGCATTTTGCGGGTTACGGAGCCATGTTCTGAATTCTGATATTAACATCTGTGTAAATACTAAAAGCATTAAGTAAAGTTGTACTACTTAAAAGTGAGAGGATCAAGTTTGAGGAAAGACCTCCTGCCGTTTGCAGCATTACCCCAGAGATTAAGATAACATTAATCACCCACTAAAATGGAATGGGATAGTGTGATAAAATCAGTTCAGTGAATGCAAAAATGTATTACACCTTTCGAGGTCTGTGGCCCCTGAAAGTCTCTGTTTGTGCTTAAAGTCGTCGAGTCGTGCAGAGACGAAGTCGACGTCCACGACCTCAGTCTCGTCTGGGAAGATCCGTCTGGCCGCAGCCAAGGGGAGGCGCTGCTCCGGCCGGACACGGAACTGTCACCCGCGCTCACCTCCTCTGTACTGCTGCGGAGCATTTTGCGTTACTCTG
This sequence comes from Cyphomyrus plagiostoma, assembly GCA_019775915.2. Taxonomy (NCBI): domain Eukaryota; kingdom Metazoa; phylum Chordata; class Actinopteri; order Osteoglossiformes; family Mormyridae; genus Cyphomyrus; species Cyphomyrus plagiostoma. Next base: position 2,408,852 of record JABFEA020000029.1, read on the forward strand.
AAACTGTGGCAGCGCGTATGTGGAAAATAAAACGGCTCTCACTCCCGACGGGTTACTAAAAACCGCCGCCCTGCCAGCGATTCTCCAGTCAGGTTTCCCGCCGCTTTGTACTGCGGCTAGTGTCACATCCTCGCGACCTCTGTCAGGTACTAGCGTTCTGATTGGATAAGCGCATTTACTATTTTGTGCACCGTTATCTACGATGATTTGAACGTTCTTGCAGCATCATGGTGTAAGGTGACTCAAGCTGAGTGCAGCAGATTGGCCATGTTTTGTTGAAAATGATCAACAAACAAAAGGCACAATAAAACTTAGCTACCGGCCAAGTATTTAGCATTTTGCTATGGATTAAAAAGCGATTCACCGTCAGAAAACAACACCAATAATAATAATAATGTAATAATAATTATTATTTAAAAAATACAAGAATATGCATGTGAATTGTACATTTATCTTTACCATATTTATTCTTTACCATTACATCTCCGTAATTCTCACACACTTTTGCCTGAACTATTTTTAGCCATACACCATGAGAGATGCGTTTCATTTCATTATTAAAAATTTCAAAGTATTTAATAATTATAAGTTAATTTTCATCCATTCCGTTTTTCTAAATTAACGATATGAATGAAAAGCGCGCCCTCTAGCGGGAAATCATTTTTAACGGGAATGCTGCATGACGTGACGTCAGGAAACAAGATGGCGGCGCCCTCAGATGGCGAGAAAGAAGAACGTTATTTCGTTAGAGTTATAGAAAAAAATGATGGTTCGTGTTTACATGTGAAGCAGTGCAGTGAAGGAGATGTAGGATGTGTGGTGTGGGATGCTGCCATTGTTCTCGCGAAATATTTAGAAACGAAAGCTTTCTGCGATCCCGAAGCCGGAACAAACCTATGGTCCGGCAAAACTATCTTAGAGCTTGGAGCCGGGACTGGAGTGGTTGGGCTCATGGCAGCAACCTTGGGGTAATAACTATATAAAGACAGCTTATTTCTATGGCAACATACAGTTATTAAATGTATCGTTGTATATGCATATTTTTCTGGATTGTGATGCCATGGTGTTTTATTATGATTCCTGTGTCGCTTAAATGTTGTTAGTGGACCGCACTAGGTTGCACATACTTAGGTCATACACTGTACTGAATGCTGATAAGTTAACATGGCTCCGTTCTGCCTGTTTAAGGGCGAACGTCACTGTGACAGACCTGGAAGAATTACAACATCTGCTCCACGTAAACATCCGGGACAACCAATGTTTGGTCAGGGATGGCTCGATTGTACCCAAGGTACTAAAATGGTTTGTACTCAGTCTCACCTGATTATATATATATTTTTAATCTTCTGATCCCCCATAATAACCAGAAGTGTTTGTAACGTACGTTACTCTGATTCAGTTTTAGATGATAAGGAAGGTACATTATGAGAAGTACAGATGAAAATAATTTTAACTCTAAATCATGTTGCATATATCCAGTTAATTGTAGCTTACAATTATTCAGAGTAAATGCTTGCTAAATGTGCATCTTTGCTTTTAAAGGGGAGAAGATGTAAGTGAGTTTTTACCACACCCTGACTTCATTCTGATGGCAGATTGCATTTATTATGAACAGGTATTGTGTCCGTGCCTGCTTGCAAGCTGAACCACTTCTTTGAAGTATGTACATGTTTATCAGGATGATAAGATGCATTCCAGTGTTTTACAAATCAGGTCGTTAGGCAATATTAAGAATGCAGTGCTGTTACTTTATCCTGTTTTTTGTAGATTCAAGTATACCAGGTTCTGTAACATTTTCTTTGACCCTAGAGATTATTGAATCCCCAAGCAAAGTTTGGATCTATGCTCTTAAACACTTAATAACACTTACACGCTGCCCATGTGCTCTTAGTCTGTGGAGCCTTTGATTAAGACTCTGAGGGATTTGGCTGGACCCGATACTTGTGTCATTTGTTCCTATGAGCAACGTACCTTGGGGCACAATGCAGAGGTTGAGAAGAAATTCTTCCAGGTAAGAAGTAAATGTCCACTTTGTCCTGGGGAAGTATTGTGCATCACAAACCATTACCCCCAAATGGCACTTCAGAAGTTTATCGTGTGTTAGAAATATGCTACAGTTCTTTTGGCTGCATCTTGCTGACATCTTTTTATCGATTTGACCAGCTACTTCTGCAAGACTTCCAGTCCAAGGAGATCCCACTGGAGCAGCAGGACCCAGAGTTTAGCAGCCCCGATATTCACATCCTCCACATCCGTCCGAGGGTCTGAAGGTTTACAAGCTCACATTCACCATTCCCTACCCAGGAAGCAAACTTAGTCAGCAGCAGTGGTGCTGCATCTGAACCAGGAAAACTGGAAACCGAAATGTTACACAAAATGTTATTTTGTGTGAGATGTGAATCATTTTGAACTTTTTAGTCTTCAACATTTTTTGAGTGATACACATTTTCATAACTTTATGAATTCCATCGAATATTAATCTGTAAGGCTACTACCAATCGGGCCGTGGTATGAGTTCGTTGGGTATGAAATTGAGTGTCATTTTCATACCAACTTTTGTAAAACGATGAAATTGCAGCACTTTTTATATTAAAGGTGACTTGTCAAAATGTTTGGTTAATTTCCTTCACCTAGTTTACATTGGGTGGTGTGTACTGAACTATTTGCATTGTGGCCCTTTTAGCTTACTGTAGTAATGGCATTGCTTGTTTTGCACACATGGCATTTGCTTTTCAGTAAAACAGCAAGAGGTCACCAGAGGGCAGTAGTGGTTTACAAACATCCATGTTGCTTAAAGTAGAACACGGAAGAAGACTGGGTAACACACCTCCTGCGTTGGGAGTTTTCATGTTCTCCCTGTGTCACATGGGTTTCCAAAGAAGTGCAAGTTAGGCTAACAGGTCTTTGTGCGTGCCTGCTGCATGTGATGGACTGACATAGATGTACCCCAGCCCTGTGTCTTGTGCTGCCTGGAAATAGCTCCAGGCCCCAGGACAAGGAGAAGTGGGTAGAAGATTAATGGATTTGCATATTGAAGTTACAATGTATTATCACAGTAAAGACATTCATTCAGCAAATGAACTGAACATAAAAAATCCCCAAGTAGGGGAGTATCTTTCATTTCCAGTGTGTAAACTGGCAAAATTGATTATTGCTCCTGATTTTTTTCATTGATGCGAGGTCTTTTTGAAAAAATCTTAAAGATTATATTGGCAGTTGGTTTATTGCTGGCATTACATATGCAGGTATTGTTGTGCTAAAATTTTCAGACAAGAGATTAAATTTTAAATAGAAAAGACAATAATCTATTTTTAGAACATAGATGATCTTTTTCCAATACAGCATTGGTAATATTACTATACACTGTTTGCAAATTTATTTACAAATCCATATCCATCCATTTTCTGAAACCACTTATCTTGTTCAGGGTCGCAGGAGGTCTGGAGCCTATTCCAGAGGCTACAGGTGCAAGGCAGGGAACAACCCAGGATGGGGCACCAACCCATCGCAGGGCACACTCACACACCATTCACTCGCACCGGCATGCCTTGTTTATTAATAGACATATTAAAGAATTTTTAAACAAGGGATAAAAATAGGCGGCATGGTGGTGCAGTGGTTAGCACTGTTGCCTCGCACCTCTAGGACCCGGGTTCTGGTCTCTGCCTGGGTTTCATGTGTGTGGAGTTTGCATGTTCTCCCCGTGTCGTCGTGGGGTTTC
>JABFEA020000029.1:2437610-2483794 GCA_019775915.2 Cyphomyrus plagiostoma
CCCCCCCCCCCCCCCCCCCCCCCCCCCCCCCCCCCCCCCCCCCCCCCCCCCCGCCCCCCCCCCCCCCCCCCCGCCCCTTGTCCTGCCTCTGCCCCTCCCTTTGGGGAATGAGGAATGCTGTAAAACAGGATCATTCATCTCACTATAGTGAAACCGTCAGGAGACGGAGGCCATTACTGCCCAATTAAGCAGCGGTTACGCCCTAATTGAAGCTTCGGTGATCCGTCCTTGGGTGACCTGTCCTGTGGGAAGGTCAGGCAGCCACATGAAGAAGACTCCGCATCCAGGCTTAAAGCTAAAATGTTACTGCCAGCAGAGAAGATCTCTGCAGATGTTTTTTTTTGCCTTTATTTTATCAAATTAAAAGAGATTAAAAACATAACATTTACCAAACTGAAGAAAGCGTTTTGGTTTGCCAAACAGAATGTTGTTACTGAATATGAATATGTCTTGATGGGTGTTAACTTGCAATTACATGCAGCCTCAGTACTGGGTGTTACTATTACAATGTTCTTGTAGTTTTAACGTTGTAAACTAGCTTTACATTGAATTGAACAGTGACTCATACTGAGACTCCGGTGATTTCCACAACTTCATTATGCTACGGCCCATAGGGAATTCTCACAGGAAAGATGTTCACCCAGATTATACTTGACCATCACCCTACATGCCCATTCATGTGACATCTCTGCCTAAATGACGCAGGTTAGGACAGTACAGCTAAAATATGGCAGCAGATAATCAGTACATGTACATGTCGATTACGCATAGAATGTGAGGGGTTTGTAGCCGTCTGTGTTATTTAGCTACATGAAATATATTTGCTACATTTTTCAGAAAATTAGTATAAGTACACCTTTACGTACATTGATTTATTTTGATTGATATGTTTGACAGATTCAAGAGCAAGCCTGTATTATAACAGTAAACATGGATACATATGGTGTGTTTATAGAATATTGAATTAATGGGATACACCAGCATCCATATGGAGCAGGAATCTGTCAAAGTGGGACAGTGATCCCTCGTAGACCCCGCAGGATGGAGAAGGGATGAGGTGCTGGTGTGGGAGAGATGCTGCCCCCACCCCCGGCCAGCAGAATCATGTTCCCTGCGTTTGCATCCGCAGATTGATTATATCTCTGCAGCTCTCTTTGTGCATTTAATTATGCCTGAGAGTTGAGAGTGTATTTGTGTATCTAGGGAAATTATTTATTTGCCTAGTGCGTGTGTGACACGAGATTTCTCCCTCTTTATGAGAAAGTGTATACTCAACCCAACCTGTCTGACGAGAACCTGACTGTTAGAACACCCTGAAGTGAGCGACACTCTCAGCCAGTTGTGAATGTGTGTGGGTGAATTTCACGCCCCTCCACCCCCCCGCCTGCCTTTCCAAAATGGAATGTCAACAAACATGTTATCTCATTGTCAACTGTAAGTTTTACACAATCAAAATGTCCATGATACAGGGGTGACAGAAACATAACAGCATTTGGACTTTAAATACTTTCTGACCTTTCATCTATTCAGATTTCATCCCTGAAGAAACAACAAAACAGTTAGTGTGAAATATATTGTCTACGATATGGATTTGGGTACATAAACCCACAGTGTATATATCAGTTTAGGAATGTCTGTAGGTAGGCACAATATATCTTTTCAGCGTGTGGTTTCGTCACTTCCTGTGATTACGCTCAGATTACATTCTTCCCAAAGCCCATTATCACTACATGAGGGGTTAGGTATTTCTGTGTGGAACTTTAAAGCACTCACGTGTCCTGTTTTCACCTTGATTCTTGTGCACCCCGGTGAGCATGTCCATAAGATCTGGGCGCCATGGTGAGTAGCTTTACAGAAGAGCAGAACTCGCCTTTCCTATTATCTCTGGTTCCCCACCCAGCCCGCACCACACAGTGCGAGATAGCTGTCATGGTTACTCGATTACAGACCATACCTAGGCACTGTAGGCATACCTCGGCCCACCAGAAAGAGGCAGCATGGCCAGTGAGGGCTCAAAACATGATGTGTATCACCCAAGACTGAGTTGTTGTATAAATCATATCAATTATTGTATAAAATTCACTTCCAGCTAACACCAGTTCCAACTCAAATCATTTTAAAGTCTAGTTTCATTAAGTTGTAGTCATATTGTTGTCAAGGAAACATAGCTAAAGTAAACAATGAGGCACTGTCACGTCATGCGCTCTTATAAATCGGTCGTTCGGCCGACTTTAATTAGAAGGACACATCCTTTACATACATTTGAAGATTGCTCTGGTGAACAAAACCCATCTAGTCATTTAATATCCATGTCCTGCATTCCATTCCACGCAGGATGACATCAGCGGTGCCAACTTCCTGCCACAGTCACGGGCGGCACGTGTTGCATGGAAAATGATGAAGGAGGCGAGGCCAAGAGGAGGTCGCGGGTGTTTACTCTGCTGCAAGTGCCGCCCGGGCCCTCAACGAGCCTCAGCAGCGAGGCGGCGGGACACAGGGCCATTCAGCCACTTCAGCTGTCCTTTCAGGCTGGGAGAGAGATGCAGCGCGTGCCAGAGACACACCAATGGTGACACAACAGGTGTGAAAGAGCTAAATAATCAGGCCTTGGAGAGCAGGCTACAGACGTGAAAGCTATGGCGTACCAGGCCCTAAGGAAAACCCACTTCCACCCATTAACAAGGGGCTTGCTAGTGTAGGTGAGCTGCCAACCTCAACTTTTTATTAAAGACACCCTTTGGTTAATCATTTGGAACGAAGATGAAGAGCTGGATGGTCCAGGACCTTTGAAACGTGTGGCAAACCAAAAGGCTGACTTTGAAATCTTAACAAGGATAGCAAGTTAACCTTTAATCCAGGTGAATAGGGCATAGCTGAATGACCAGACATTCTAGCTTCAGAGGGTCCTACCGTGCTGATGCTTCTTATTCTGACTGTTGCTCAGGGAAGGGTATGCTGTTTCTCGCAACATTTTGCGGCCAACAGGGGGCACCACACAAACACGTGGTTTTAGTGGTGGCAAACATGGCCCCTGCCATTACTACTGGTATTTAGATACTTGCAAACCAAAGGTGTCTCCATCAGAAATCTACGAGCCTCATTTTTCGTTCCAAATCATTCATTGATGATGCAGAACTTAGGCGTTATGTTTCATTAGCTGTACTAATAAGAAATGCAACAAATCCAAGATGCAGGCGCCTCGCTTAGTTAAGGTGATCCTGACTGACCTCCATCTTTGTGTTTATTTTTTTTTTTATTTAGCAGGCACTTTTATCCAAAGTGCCGTACGACTGAGAAACCCGGGTCAGCTAGTCCCTGGAGCGATTTCTGGTTAAGTTCATTACCCAAAGGTGAAGTCACTCTGCTGACCAAGGGATTTGAACCAGCGACCTTCCGATCACGGGGTCTGAACCCACAGTCATATGCCGCCCCATTTTGCAGCGAGGGACTCCCTGTCCTGCCCTCTCCCCAGGCGAGTTGGGAAACGCCCTTAAGAAGCTATCGAAGGACACTGAAAGATATCCCACTTCCCAAAAGCTCACAGCAGGGCAGACTGCTGGCCTGGCCATCAATGCGGCTTTTGTCAAAACTACAAAGAGCCCCCTTGTTGGGTATCACAGCTAAAAAAGGAACCAAGGCCTGCCGCCACGGCTCCGTCCACCTCGCTGTCCCCTAAGTCACACCAGGGGACAATGGAAACACCCAGAATGTTTTGGTGGGAGTGCTGTGGGGCCCAAGCGTTTTCTGGCCACTGTGGGGGACTGGGGGAGGGGGCTCAGATGTGGAGAGAGATCGGGCAAGTGATTATGAAGTTCTGCGAAATCCCAAATCTCAAGTCCAGCAGATGAGATGACATGCACTCCCCCCTCCCACTGACCAGATGTTTAAGAAGCATGACAGTCTATGGCTGTCATTAACCTGAATGAACTGTGCATGAATAATGGGAGATGATCCATTTCCGTCACACTGTCTTACACATTTTCATTCTCCTCCCACAATGGCATAACATCTCACGCTTGGAATTTGAGGCAATTCAATTTCTTCAGCCCAACCTCTCCGAAGCTGCTGAAGGGAGGATCAATACCACCAGCCATGCCCCCCCCAGATAATGGGTATTGACTCACTGGGCGGCTCTGAATTGCGAATCCTCGCTCCCTATACCATTGATTCAGGGGGAATCAGGGCCAATTCAGGGGCTGAGAGAAGGACAGAAAGATTGTTCTTTTCGTGACAATTTTGACCACCCTTCTGTCACACACACACACACACACACATCATGCTACCATAAATTATCAACTACTAATGAGGAACTTCTATAATACAGAACAATAGCAATGAGTTTTTTAAACTGATAATTCTACTGTAATTCCTCCTCTGATTTGAGAAGTTTTAAGTGTGGAAAGAAATCCAAATGTAGGAGAAATTCAGTGTTAAAATACAATCACTAAGGAGTCCCTGTATGTCTCAGCTAGTAAAAGGTACTTATCCATAATCTTATAGTCTATTGGGCAGTTTGAGGTTGAGCCAGTTATAAATTCCACGCCAATGGGACATAGTAGGCTTTCCTTGGGCAGAAGATGGAAGCTAAGGCAGACTGGTCAGTTATTGCACGAACGGCTCGTACAAAGCCATGAGGTGCAGGTACCTGCCAACTATAATGCGGTCCCCGCATACCGCCGCATGCTTCGTCGTGTGTAAAGATAGCAAGGTTTGCCAGAGAGCATGCACCAACTATAGATATGCACAGAAATGTGTCACTCGGCTTTATTTAGCAGTTGTCTTTGTCAAAAGTGGAATACAGCTGAAGCAGATTATGGTGACCGGCAAGTCTGTATAGGAGTCAGGGCTTCAAACAACAAAATGTGCCTTCGTGATGACCTGTAACACCACATCACTTATTAACGTCTTTAGAGGTATAGCTCACGCAAATCAATTTTCAAATCACAGGCCCCTGCACACAAAAATGGGAACTCAGGTTACCTAGCAAAGCAAAGCCTGGATCTGGTTCCTGATAAGTGTTGTCATTATCAAATCCTAGCTGTTATCAGACCTGCGGAGGCCTGTGGACTTAGCTGGTAGAATTTTCCAACAAACTGTATCAGTCACTGTATTACACCTACACCAGAAAAAGCTGAACCTTTGTGGACACAGGCAGAAAGGTCCCACCTTCAGCAATGCGATAAAGGCGGGGCAGTAAAATCAAACTCGTATGGTCCCATACAGGAGCACACTACACATTACGTTACTTACCCGATTGGTTTTTAAAGCGAAGTTTACTGAGCTAATCAGAGCAATGAACTGACCTGCATTATGCTTCCTGTGCAGAAGCACTTGATCAGCATAACGTGAGACTGATACCGCCGGCCCATCCGGACTGCGGCACCGTGGCGCAAATCTGCAGCAGCGGGGCGAGGATGCACCTGGGTGACAGACGCAATGACTGGCCGCGCGCTCCAGCAGTGCTGCAGCGTTCCCTGTGAGCTGCCAGGCATCAGAACATGATGTCAGCTTTAGCGGCGAAAGTTGTGGCTCGTTTTGTCCGACTAGACCTGCATCTCCCTTCCCTTCCTTCCTCTCTCGTTTCCGCTCAGGCTCTTCACAACCGCAGTTAGACCCTCTCTATATTTCACGCAGATTAATTAAAGCAGAAACCCTCATCTGATGAGGAAGAGGGCACCAGGGGTGACCTCACTCACTCGCCGCAGGCCTCTGCTTTGCTCCTCTGACTGCTGCGGCTCAGAGGAATGCTGGGCACTACAGAGAGTTCTGTGCGAAAGTGTGTGTTTCTGGGATTCAGAGGAAGTCCATCCAAACAGGTGCCATATGCCCCCCCGTTTGCCCCTGGGGGGCACTCCCATGAGCACATCAGCTACCCCCAGCACCTGTCCAGCATGGGGACACTGCACCAGCCCACAACCCCCACCATATGTCAGTTCTCCCACCCACCCCTGATTAGCTGGCAGCCACACACAGTCGAAATCTTAACTGACAAACAACACGCCCAGGTTATAAATATCACCTTTAAGAGCAGCGATTGCTTTCAGGTGGCACATTCAAAGACCCATAGACGCAAACACAATGGCACACCAGCTCACAACTGTAATACACTCTGAAGACTGAGGACAGGCGTTTTGTATTTTTGAATCCTCCATGCTTTCTGCTGTCCCATTCACAGCTGCTGGGGGAAATAAAGCATTTCCTGGCGGGGGGGGTGGGGGGTGGGAGGGGCACCATATCCCAGAAGACAGACATAACTATCATGGGCTGCTAGCCTTGGACAGGCCCGAACTTTTGTTTCCATCGTTTTTAATTGAGAACGACTGTTCTACAGAAACATACAAAGGCTTGGCCCTCCTTGTGGTTTAGCAAACAGTTTGTGTGTGCACACCTACACCTATGGAATGCAAACGCTGTGGAAAGCGATACTACACTCAGGCACTGAGTGCCAGGTGCACAGGGACGCAGACCTTCTGAGACTGGGGTGAGAGAGCAGAACATCTCAGCGAGGGGGAAGTGAAACTCTGCGACGTCACCCCGCCAGCAGTTTCCTCAATCGAATCACGCAGCGGAAGTAGAGTGCACCCCAGAGAGGGCGCAAGCGCCCAGAAGTGGCGGTTCAGCTGTCCCAGCATACCTTTCTCCCCGCTGGCTGAAACGAGGCAAGGCGCCAGGGATGACAATAACAGACGTTATCCCCTGGCAGTCGTCGTGGAAAGCGAGGCTCAGCACAGACATACACTCCTCGCGACTCCTCATGACTGTTATTTAACACTAAGGTGGCAGGCAGCCATGGTCTGCGATCTGCACCCCACCCAGAATTTTCTCAGTTCACATACAGGGTCTGCATGTGTTCAATAAGCAGGCGATGAAGATCCAACTCCGGTCTGCTAGATCAAAGTGACCCGGCAGGCTGTAGACCTGAGAGCAGGCCCGGCCTCAGTACTGAGCCATGGGGTACACCTGTCACACGCGCCCTGACAAGCCACTGGCCGGGGTTCAGTAACCTCCCGGGCTGCGCTCCTGGCTAAACAGATGGATCCCGGGAGCGGCCTTGGCTTTGAGCCCTGAGTTTGTGGAAGCCTGATAAACGTATGGGTCACTGAGTGCATGGCGTGGAAAAGCCAGATTGGCTGAATTTGGTCCAAAAAGGGAAGAAAAAAAAAAGTTCCCAATATCTTCAGCTGTTGGAACCGACCAATTTGAAACATTTGCAACAGCTTTCTGCAAAATGCAGGTAGCAGCATACCGTCCGCAAACACGACTGCAAATACATTTCTTAGGTTGAGCGATCTTACAAAAGAGAACACAAAAAAGAAGAGACTTGAAAAACGGCAGGATTTAATTATGCATTTCAGAAAGTGGAGGCCGTATGGAACAAGTGCCACAGACAGCCCATCTGTCGTCAGCTTCGAGTATAATGTTCCTCTTTACCGCAGAACAGGAACTTTATGTTGCACGGTTTCAGGTACCTTCTCCATTTAATAACCAATGGTAATAACAATGGGGAAACCAGATAATTAATATTTCAATCTAGGCAGAACTAAACAATAACTTTACTTGTAACTGAAAAGTGTGGCTAAGCAAAAAAACTGACCAGCCATTTAAAAAATGAAGAAAAAAAAGACTACTGTAAAGAAGAATGTGAAATACTATGGTATGACCTAGGGGCCAGTACTACACATATACATACTACATAATTCATATTATTGAAAATATTACTTTTGCTTCTTTGAGATAAATATTTTTATAAATTGAAACATTTTGAATAGTTTTCTAGAGCCGCTAGCTTGCACCCATATATATGCTGGGAGAACAGGATGGTCATGTGGCAGTTGCTGCCGTGTTGTGGGAATTGCAGTGTCTTAGGTGGCGAGTAGTGAAGATTCACACAAGAGGACACCTCTGGGGGGGCGCCGGTCAGCGAGGATGGAACAGGAGTAGGCTAAAAAACTAGAGGGCAGTCCTCCCGCCAATGGGACAGATACCCGACGGGGCAGACGGCGACAAGTCGACTTTATTCGGCTGCAGGCATTGTCCACGCTGCAATCACCACCACCCCACCCCCCCGTCCTGCCGAGGGGTCCGGGAGCTTATCTGGCAGGACGAATGGCTGCCACGCCCGTCTCTTACGACGCCCCCTCCGATGAGCGTGGGGCAAAGCGTGCCAGACGGCACAAGGCTGCAGAAGGGCCCCCTCATTAGTCAGACACTGACTTCGGCAGAGCAGATTAGCGGAGAGACACTTTCTCGCCTCTGTTAGCTTTGGCGCTCTGACTGATGAACACGAACAGGGAACAGGATAAGCTCCTCGGCACCTCCAGCCCAGGCCTTTGATACAGCCACACTGACAAATGGTATCGAGAATGAATGGGAGACTTATTTGACCATCGATCTGTGTAGAGTCACCACTTTCTTCACCCTGTTTCATGGACATACGCTCCAGTCCAAGCAGGTCAGCCACCCCAGCACCACACAGGCACGTGATCTCCGGATCCAAAGGTCGGCAAACATGCGTCATCGATTAGGCTCACCTCTGCGCCTCGTCTTTGGCGGTCCAGCATCCATAAATGGTCAGGGATCGCAATGGTTGCGACATGCTTATGCAGAATGGCCCACCCGCACGCTTTTCTCACGCAAACAAACAGCTCTCTCCTGTGACACTGCGAAACTGTTATATACACATAAGGAGACACAGATGTCCGCTTGGACTAACATGGCACACGTTACATGCCTGCTTGACCACAAGGGCCCGGTCTGCAGGCTGCTGTAGAGCATGGGGCCTCAGAGTTTCTGCTTCCTGGATATGCCTTGGGTCACGCAGAGGTGAGGCCCATTGAACTGAAGGCCATTATAGAAAAGCACCATGATCCCCCTCCTCAGGGGGCAAAGGTGGACTTCAAAAGGGGGGGGGGGGGGCATGAGAAAACAAAAGTCGTGTTGACATACCAAAATACTATAAATGTGTCGCCAGTTCCCCCAACATTGGGGGGTGGGAAGCTGTCACATGCCTCTCAGGTGACAAGGCTAGAGGTCCCCACATGCTCCTCTCTGCGTCAGAGCGCTAAAAGCCCCCAGGCCGCCTGGCACCAAGCCCCCTAGCCAAGCTCGCCGACAGAGACAGCTCCCAGAGAGTGCCAGCCGAATTATCAGAGATCCAAGCAATGAGGGACCAATTACAGGCTAACAGTCATTTCCACAGTACTAAAATCAATCAGAAAAATAAAGAACTGACAGTACAGAGTGTTTAAAAAAGTCCCATTCTCCCCCTCGGGTTGACAATGTAGTAGCTGGGAGGAACTGCACTACTGAAAAACACAAACATGGAGCCCACACAGGCTTAAATTGGGCCTCATTGTGTTAAAACACCCCCACTGGCTGCAGACAATGTACTCCCACCCCCAGGCCAAACATAACCAACAACTGAGACACCCATCCCCCAGTCACTACTGAGGAAACGCGCCCAGTACATTGCCTATCTAACCAGACCTACAGGTACCACAGCCATATCATATAAACTGCCCTTTAGTGAGATAATAGGCTATTCTGCCATTATAACCTGCTGTCCATTGTCTGGCATTCTTTTAATCTGAAACATATTTACTGCATCCTTATTAACCTACATAACCGGAACATAGCAGGCAGAGCTTGATTTGACAGGGGTGGAAGGGGTCTGTATTGTCCCCACCCAAACCCACATTCTCAGAGGGAGAAGAGTCCATTCCTTCATTTCAAAACCAACTGTAACGACACTGAAAACTGCCGTTTTTATCTATAATAGGCTCCGTAAACAGGACAACGTTAACACTGAGGGTTTGTATAAGACTCATATGTGTACCACAGGTCTTTGATAAGAATTTAAAAAAAGTGGTTCCTCTGTGGTTAAGGCAAAAGTCAGTTGAATAAGAATATTTTTATACTTCAGTCAACTTCTCTTCTAACTAGGTTCTGATCTTCAGAACAAGCTATCATTTTTTAACTAGAGCTGACATGTTGTGCTGCTGCAATCACTGGGCACATATTCAGGTTACACAAAACGGCCATTTGCCAGGCCCAAAACCATAAGAACCAGACAAATGTACAGTAAAGACCTTTACACTTCAGCAAGGCTTAAGGCCTCATAAAACATACTTAACACCAGCAAGTCAGTCAGTTATGTTAGAAGCTATAAAAACGCTTCAGTATCTGCCTAAATTGGCACTTATTCTATCTGACCTGATTAGAGCATCTACATCATTATGAGAAGCTTCTTTTTCTCCCACTGGCAAGTGCTACACTGGCACCAGTGTGGAACACCACAGCTGCCAGGAACTATTGAATTGGTCCGACTGGTGTGTGAGCCCTGAATTTCCAAAGCAGCTGTAAAAGCAGCCTGTAAGATCTATCCCCAAAGGCGGCCAGAGCAGGAAGTGCTATGAACGTACTGAGTGCAGCAAGAACAGGACGCAGAGCAGAAATAACAGAGCGCCTTCCACCAACACTCACTGGGGACAAAAGAATGGCCTGGCTCCCCACAGGCCTCACAAAGTGCCATAACTGCTCCCCATGGGATGAGAAGCACGACAAACCCGCACTGCTCAGACTAAAGCCTGCTTCCTAACAGGTCAGGCTCCAGAGCATCAGTGAAACCAACAATATTCTACAAAAAAATTTAATTCACAGCGACTGGTACTGACAAACCAAAATTTTAGCCCATAAATTGATCATGTGACAACTTGCATCCGGCTACATGCTACGTTCTTTCATTGGCAGCGTTACCCAGCAGCAGCCGCCAGTGACTGCCACACCATGTTCTGAAAGCATAAAGATATTCGGCCAAACTGAAAAGTCCTCCACTTTTGTCACACAGAAAAAACTACAGGGTCATGTGGGGGGGACATCAATTAACATGCAACAGAGTCACAGTCATGGAGCAGAGATCTTGCTGAAATGATTTCTGCTTTTGATTTGTTGGGCACTTATAACCACCTGCATGTGCAAACCCAACACATTTTCCATCATGTGTAGATATGTATCAGACATACTTTGCTATGGTAACATTGAACATACATTTTTAATAGACCGTAAATTTGTCTGGACCTTTCTGTACCATTCATTTTCATAGGGGGTAATTCCTTTGGAATTTTTTTTTTTAATCTTATCACACCTCTACAAATGTTACCTCTGACAGAAACTTAGAAGAGCTGTATCGCGCTATACATTTACCCCTCTGAGCTGTGAACGGATGTTCTGTACTTGAGAATAAAGCACCTTGTGCACTATTTGACACTACAGTCAGTTTAAGCTCTGCCTTGATATTGCTTTTCTGTGGTTCCTTCACACATTAATGGAAGACACCAAGGACACCAGCGTACGTTTGCTGTGACTCATTTTCATTCCAGCCAAAAAAAAAAATAAAAAATTTCGATCCACCTTGTCTTGAGCCTTATTTACAGAAGAATGTCATGGAAACAAGAATTACTCAAGAACCTTTCGAAGCTAATTACACCATGACTCGTTCTTTGCACCCACAATGACGTGTTTGTATTAAGCCCAGTTTCAAAATAAATCGCTTTAACAAAATGAAAAAGAAACATGTAAAATCGCTAGTTTAATAGGCTTTGTTACAATTACATTGTTGCTCTGTACATTTTTTTTTTTTTTTACTTTTAACCAAAAGAATATAGTAAATAGAACAAAAAAATAACATGGATTTATAATTTAATTACAGAAGACAAGATTTTTTTGACTGCATGACAGAGTTGAAGAAGCATGGAAGCCAATTTGTCATACAAGTTCCAAAGTTCACACCTATAGGAACTATGCTATGAATGAGACTGGGTTGGGTGTATAACACTTCATAGAATATAACATTAAATTATTCCCACTAAGTCTCACTTCAGCGCCACCCTATGACATGGCATAAGTTAAGGTGGCACGTGGCTTTGAACATTTATTAAAAAGTGAAAGATGAATTGCATTAAATGGGAGGCTGGTTCGGAAAAATATTCAAGGGATGTAACTGTATTGCAATAAATAAATTTGGCTGCAAAGTTGGAGCGCACTGAACATTTCGATAAAAAGAAATCCGAAAGAAAAGCACGTGGGCTTAAGATCCTTCACAACACCCTCTGGATAGCAGAGACACAGATGTAAGTACAGTACACCAGCTTTCGTTCAGTGTCAAAAAAAAAAAAAACCTTTCCAAACGATCTGGAGATTATCAGTTTTTCCTCACCAAAGAAAAAGATTAAAATTTATGACAAGAGTTTGATTCCTTACTTCCCCGGTACAAGAGTGCATCACCATCTGAGAACATCGACCTTCAACCATTAATGTATGAACAGAGAAGTGAATCAACACGAAGCTTTTCAGTTGAAGAAATAAAAAAGATCTAAAAATATCTACCTCATCCTTAGAAATTACACAAAAAGGGAGAAATCCACAATCTATGTACTTCCTTTTTAAGTCGTTTTATGGAATATTACTCAAGTCACAATAACTGTGACACAGATCTACAACAGAGCAGAAGCAAACTAAAAAGCCAGCCAAACAATTCAGTCTGTTTAAAGAAAACTGATTAGTTATAGGGGTCATCATAATAATCAAAATAAAGGAAAATATAATCGATCTTCTCCGTATTATATATTCTTCTGAGAAGTCATGTTATTTGTTAATTGCCTCTTAAATTTTGTTTACTTTTTTTTCACTCTAAATAGTCCTGGTTTCAATCATTAAGACTTGTAATTTGAAGTTAGCCATGTCAGGCCCTCGTAGAGTCCGTCACCTGTGGTCGCGCAGGATGGCTGCACATACCAATTCCTATCTCTGATGCGGGTCAAGCCCAGTTTCTCTTGGATTTCGTGCGGCTTCATGGCATCCGGCAGGTCTTGTTTATTGGCAAAAATCAAGATGATGGCGTCCCTCATCTCCCGGTCATTGATGATGCGGTGCAGCTCTTGCCTAGCCTCGTCTATCCGATCCCTGTCGGCACAATCCACCACGAAGATCAACCCCTGGGTCCCTGTATAATAGTGCCGCCACAGGGGTCGGATCTTATCTTGCCCCCCGACATCCCACACGTTGAATTTCACGTTTTTATAAGTGACAGTCTCCACATTGAAGCCAACGGTGGGGATGGTGGTAACAGACTGTCCGAGTTTTAGCTTGTAAAGGATCGTAGTCTTCCCAGCGGCATCAAGTCCAAGCATCAATATTCTCATCTCCTTGTTGCCAAAAATTTTCGATAGCATTTTCCCCATCTTGTAAACAGTGCATAAATATCCAGTTAATAGGAGAAAAGTTCTTTACGCGCTCGTGCCGCCCTCGCCGTTCGATTAAAAGCAGCAGCTTTAAAAAAGATCCAGTGAACAAAAGCGCTGTGCGGATGAAATTAAGCCATGTACCAATGCCCACTGAATAGCGTATTGACAGGATGGACCATCTGTTTAAAGAGAAACCAGAGAAAACAATCAGCGACTGACTTCTGCGGGCAGAAATCCCGGTGAGGTACCATGAGCTGTCACTTAACGTCCTGTAGGACTTCAGCAGGTATCACCGCAAGTTTATTGTACAAAGGTATCCAGTTATTGGAAATTACTATAAAGAGATTGTGGGAGGTAGCTAGAAAGCAATCTTCGCCGGTTTCAACCTCAAATCAATAGCTAACTCTTACTCAGAAAACTGCTTATTTGGCCAGTTAAATCTTTTGTCAGATAGGTTTTGCAGGAACCGCCTGTGAATCTACTCCCCAAAACCGCATGACCCGTTTTTTTATTTAATTCTTTTGCTCCTTTCCTAAACTTGGAAACATAAGATAACAGGAGCTCGCCCGAGGAGCCCGAGCAGGGCCCCGCGAAAGCCTGCGCTGCTTCACACCTACTTCCTCCTGGTGTGTCAGCCTTGAGGTCCTCTCCCCCTCGTCCGCCGTCCGCTCACAAAAAAATGCCAGGCAGTTACAACGCAGCTTTTCCAGCGGCTCCTTTGTGTTACTCCACGCCGTCTCTCTCTCTCACACACACACACACTTGGTACGACAAACGTTACAGCCCCGGCCTCTGTAACTCCAAAGGTCATTGATTCATTCGAGGGCTTCCTCGTCTCTTCTGCCTGCAACACAAGAGTGGTTCGCAAAAGGGAGGGGTGTCAAAAGGCACATAACTTTAGGCGCTCCCACCACCACGATCCACCGCACAACCTTGCAGAAATTCAGCCAGAAGTGTCTCGAGCAGCCGTTACGTTTCCCTCAAATATAGCTTGGATTTAAAGTGGTATTTATTTTTTTTACCTGCGGCAGCTGCGGCCCCCGTTACCCAAGTATATCCAGCCCGCTCCGGTCCCTCTTTTCTCAGTGGCTCGAAGAGCCGCTCCGTGCTACCGGAAAAGGTGTGGACCCGGAGCGCCCGCCACTTCCTGTCGCTCACTCACCAGTTCTGTCTCCTCCCTTTTACTAGCTATCACGCTCACACTGTGCTAACTGCAAGGGCTTAAGGAAACGGGCGCCATTTCGGCTCCCGCGTCTACTTAATGTTATAAATCACACGGATGCCACCGTCTATAACATACTAGATATTGTTGATTAGACAAACTGTCTTCGTCATCGTCGGGCCAAAAGATAAAAACAACCAGTTTCTTTTAATGGCGCCACGATGGAAGGCTTTAAGGGCGGGAGTGCTAGCTTTAACGTTAGCATTGACAGCTGGCGTGCGCACACACGTCACGTCACGTCACGTTACGCGGGACGTGGCTCATCGCGACGTAAATGCTTTTTAGTGGACGGCGTGCTTTATTTCGAATAATGCCGCATCACCAGGAACCGCATGTGCAATTGACATGAGGCTCGTCCTCTCAATGTTCTGGTTTCCTTGTCGAATCTCACGAGGACCCGCCCTCTTGCTATAATAACTTCCCCTGGGTAAAAATAGTTTGTGTGTACAGGGTAAGTAGTATTTCTAAGTGGAAGTGTACGAATGTCAAAGATTAATAAAACTCTGCTTGAATGGGTTTTTAAAAGATCTGTAGTACTTCTAAATACATTCCTTTGCACTTCTTTTGGTTTTGAGGGATGATTGAACTCAAGCAATTGACTAACATGTAAGATTTTTGTTATTGCCGGTTGGCCATAGTAGCAAAAGTAAAATGTTGAATAATTATTTTATTACGTCAGAGGAATTCGCAAATTTATATTAAACAAAGAAGTAAGTAAATATTTTCCCAGATAAATAAACGTTTAAATTGAAGTCTAGACATTTTCTAGTGACCTACATATTTTCTCTTCAGGGTAACATTAGTAAAAGTGAATGAAAAATGTTTGAAATACAACTATAGGTGCATTAGCCTAATAAATTGTTATATTAACACTGCTAACTTTTTGTATATATTGAATACAATAATGTATTTCCACACTGAATTTTTTAAAGCAATTCTGTAATTTTGTTGGACGACAGAAACATTGAAAGGCTTATTACTTTCGCCCTCTTGTGCCAAGAATAAGCATTGCAGCTTAATAGTACAGTACTTCACATGCGACGCAATTTCTCTTGAGAAAGTATAGGCATATGTAAGGATATTGGGGAGAAAAAAAAGTCCTACGTAGTGGTTCACTGTTGTTAGTGTTGAATAAACGCTTTAATATTGCTGCTGTACAGAGGGAGCCAACAATAACCGCTGCCATTTCCTAAATGGCTCCTGTGTCTTGATCATTGCTACATTTCTGTGTCTGATATCTGCAAATGACAGGGTTGCCCAGGAGACCTTCCTGTCCCCCCACCTCAACAGCATTGCCATGGAAGCCATTTGATTCTCATCAAAGTCCCCGTTCACAGTGCCTTCTGGGGAGCATCGGTCCAGCCTCATGGTCTCAGTCTTGCCTGTGGATGCCGTATGCGGATTCCTCACGCTCTTTGTTTTTTCACTGTTGTTAATTTCCTTTTGTGGTGGAGAAATTGCATTGTGGGTCAGATTTGGTCGGTCTGCGACAGGGGGTGGAGACGCAGATTGACGGGCTACACTCAGCCTCCCCAGAGCCCTGCGGTATCGCCTCTGCAGCAGCTCAATCCCCTCTAGGCAGTATCGGCTCTCCAGTTCCAGGCTCCGTATCACGGCTTCATGCTCTTGAGCTTGGTATCTGTGCAGGCCGTCCTTAGCGGTGGATCCTGTCTTCTGCATTTGCATTACATTCATTTGACTTGTATTCTCTTGACATAACTTACACAAGAACCTGTGTGGAAAAAAAGCAATTTCATTATTAATAGCTGAACCTGCACACTAAACTTCCTTTAAAAATCACCATATACATTGTATGATATTATTTGTAAAATGACTGAGATGTTAAAAGATTCGCATATGAGCAAAGTTTAAAACTGAATTAGATGTTTTCAAGGCAGAAAAATGACATATAAGTTTGTAATGCATGCAAAGAAAGTAGAGACAAAACTTTTCCTTTGGGGTAACAGCAGAAAACAGCAGTAAAATGCAACACTCATGAGAAGTTTCTCAAAAACGTACCTTCCAGTGTTAGTCACATCAGAACTTGTGTGAGGTAATGGCTCAGCTGCATAGCCACGGAACGTTTTCCTTTAGTACCACAGTATGTCTCGAAAGCCCAAATTATCCTACCCATGTAGGACAGCGTCTAGAAAATTCTTTGTGCAGAGAGCCAATCCAGTAATTGAACATCCCATAATGAAACTGATACCCATGTGATCTCTTTGACCTTTATTTACAGCACACTAGACTTTCCAAGTGGTTCATTGTGTAACAGGAAACTGACTTATCTGAGTTGTAATGTTTCTGTCTCAGCAATGGAAGACATATAGTTCTCATATGTGCTGCATGAACAATTCGTGGTAAAATTAATGGACATTTCTGAAAGGACTGGAACAGCACAAGATGCTATACATGCAAGATACTTGCTGCTGGTACAAAAAAAAGGACAATGGCAAGCCTTTGGCCATGCAATATTTAAACCAGAGCTCAGATGACTAGTCTTTACATTCATAAGAGAGTATCCGCTGAAAGTGCTGCACTTGATTTTGCAAAGGAGTGTTTCATTGTTATTAAGCTGGGTAAGTCTTTCAATGTCAACGTATAAATAATTTGCTCGTGTTTAATAACAAATCACATACACGAAATGAATTTGACATTGGCTCAAGGCCAAGTATTTCCATCCATCTATCTATCTTCAGTAATTGTTAGTCCTATTCAGGGTTGTTTGGGTCTGCAGTCTATGGGGGCAAGGGATGCAGGTGCCAAGACACTGCAGGGTGCATTCAGTCACACGAGCACACTTTGATAACTCAGAATCAGACTCTAGTGGACTTCTGCATGTTTTTGGTCTGTGTTTATGGCAGCGCTGGAGGAAGCCCACGGCAACAAGGAGAGAACATGCAAATTCCACTGGCATAGCGCTATGGTGTAGACTCGAACGCTGGTCTGCGAGGTGTGAGGTAACCGTGCTAACCACCTTGCCGCCCCTGACCAAGTATTTATAATGCAAATTTTTTATTTGATTAAATCAAGGCAAAAATTATACCTTTACAGTGATCTTATTTAAATAACACCTCTTATATTCGATTGATTGTAAAACTCATTTGTCGAAATTCACTTTTACACACGATCTTACTAAACATCCCGCGTCAGAGTTGCGCAGGCAACTGCGGTCCGGCGGCAGAACATAGCAGCGTCCCACCCCCAAACTGCAAACGTGCTGCACGTGATCGCCGACCGGAGTGCGCCGCTCGGTACGCCCAGGCTGGGGTCAAAACCAGAAAAAAAAGAAAGGAAGCGATTGGACAGGGCAAAAACACTTAAACAACAGCATATTTATAACAAATCGCAATTAAACGCACGGGTTCAGGTAGTGTCCTTAACTGGTTTAAGGACAATGAGGAATCCGAAAATACGATGGACAGTAAATTCTACTGCTCGTTGAAATATACTGAAGACTTTAAGCATTTGTTTTCAGAAACCCATGAAGGGACGCATATCGAAAGGTATATTCCGGCTTGCATGTGCTGGATCTGTGCTGTAGTCTAGCTGCGTATTGTTTGTGCTGGGCAGACATGGTGGTATTTGTAATGACGTATAATGTATTTACTCCGTCTATCAGTTCAGAGACTTTGCGCAGTTGTTTTTCCCTCTCACTACTTTTATTATGGTTGATCGTTGACAGTGTTTAAAAACGTTTCCAGTATACTTGATTTTAAAATTTTGGGAAAGTGCAAGGCAATGACGATGCCAACATTTATCACTGGGAATGCTAGAATAGTGCCTGGCCTCTTAATTGTCTAGCCTTGCTAAATGCAAATGTGCTTCTTTGAAATGCTCGCTATCCTTTATGTGTTGCAATTTGTAGGGTTTTCTCTTTTGTAGCAGCTGCGTAGGTGCATTCCGTGTAATAGTGGCAAGCAGAAATCGTGGCGGACATCCATTGTAGGTAAAAATACGTTTGAAGGATATCATAATCAGAAACACTTTATTGATCCCGGAGGAAATCGCTCATGTTACTACTAAACGTTCACACAGAGACAGAAGACAAGAACATAAAAAAAGAATATCAGATATAAGTATGAGAAACTGAAATAAAATTATAAAAGAGACTGCGCTATATACACATGATATATAAAACTGAATAGAATGAAATTGAATGCCACCTTTACCAGTTTGAATAAGGGAATCAAACGTGCCCTGCATGTTTTGTGTCAGTTTTGCTACTTGTTGAGACAAGCTGACTTGCAAAGGTGCCCAGAGTGTATCTTGTCATGTGCGACGCCTGTGAACCCAGCAGTTGAGTTGAAACTGTTGCATTGCAAGCATAATATTTTGTCAAATTACATCTGCATATGCATTGTAGTTTAATGGTATTTTATTCACTTACGATTTAATTTAAATGAATGTTTTGTTTTGGTTCATCAGATGAGTTTCTATGAGGTACTGTAGGTCTACCACAAAATGGTTTCAGCGGTTCAACAGAGCGTAATATTATCTTAGATTTTTTTTTTTCCCCCCCTGATCTGTGGTCTCATCTTCATATTTTCTTTACTCCACAGGACGAAAACACTTTTTGAAGAGATCCGTGCCTCTGTCAACAACAACGAGGAACAGGACCGCTCCTTTTGGAGACCAGTGCTGCCCTGGGGAGGCGTGTACACCATCCGGGCCGGACGCAATGCCATCTCCTGCACTCCCCTGTACGTGAAGATCAGCCTCAAGAACACCTGCACCATTGATGGCTTCCTCATGCTCCTATATGTCATTCTGCGCGAGAACAAGGCTTTCCCACGTGAGGTGGGGCTCTTTCTGGGTAAGGACTTTGTGGAACATTTCCTGTACCTAATGGACTCCTATGACTACACCACTGTTAAGTTGCTGTGGATCTGGGACAAGATGTCCAAGCAGCAGTACAGGTCGGAGATTCACCGGGCAGCTCTGGAGATAGACCTGTTTGGCAATGAGCACGAGAACTTCACTAAGAACTTGGAGAACCTAATGTCGACCATTCAAGAGAGCTTCTGCACCAACTGGAACTGTCCGGCCCGCTTCCAGGAGTTTGTTCAGACGACCATCAGTATCAAGTAACCTTCAAAACAGGATTACCTCTTGGAACTGCTGTGTAACTTCTTCAGTAATACTGACTTTCAGTCAGTGCTGGCGCGAGTGCCACTACGGTGAAGCAGATGCTCCATGTCTGGGAGGACATGTTGAGCTGGGAATGCATTTCAGTAAATTACCATTTCAGTTAAAAGGATCTGCCTTTCACATAAGCGCTAAATTCTTGCCATGTGTTGATTGGTCAGTCTCCTACAATCGTGTATGTGTCAGTAATGTTAATGTGACACGACTGGATGAATCTTTAAATCGAGGAAGCATACCGATCAAAGCACAAGGGGAGCTGAACTATTTAGCCAAGCAAAGCAGCCTTTGTTTTAAAGTAGTTTGTAAAACCTGAAGTAGCTCACAGTCTTCCTCGACATGGACTGTCTGGTCCCTGTAAGTTGCATGCCTGGTTTCAGCAAACATAAGGCGGGGGGCTGATGTATAGCCACTACGGGTCTTTAGTGGAGTCTGACATTCTAGTCGTGATGCGCCACTGAACAGTTAGACCACAGTTCAGCTGGCATAGTTTATTGCCATTCATTGGCACAGTTTTCTTCTCTAGTTACACAGTTAAATTAAATTGAAGCCCAGCTGTCTACTGTTGAGCTCTTGGTATCCAGTGAGGAGGTTCTCCAGCCAAACTGGAGCTCAGTTTGGTCCTCTGCTATGCCCTAAAATGAGTCCTGCTGGTGGGGTTGCAGGCTGTGCAACAGAGGGCTCCATGTTAGGCGTTTCGTGTTCCTCCGCTTATATAAAGATATAGGCGTGTGTTTACAGGCTTGAGCGACATAGAGGGCTGTAGTGCTTCTGGGTAAATCCCTTTGGGCGTATAACTTGTGTGTACTCGTCCTTTATTTTAGCCCGCCACGAGAACAGCCTCACAAAGATCTCATCCAGTCAGCGGTCGACAAATTTTTCTGTCCAAGGATTCTTTTCTGCAATGAACTCGGGTACGTTACGGGATAAAGGAAGGAGAGGAAAGTCATTATGCAAACAGTTTTCTACCTTCTTATTCAGTACAGCGTCTCTGTGATGTTTGTTTATTCATTTTTATAACAACGTAAACCTTGGTCTGACTATCAATATAGCGCAAGCGCTTGCTTTTCTTGCATTTACTTTTTTTCTACACTAGGGGGTAGCATTATCCTTTAATGCATTTTTACAAAACTATTCTTAATAGCTGCCCAGCTCTATCTAAACGGTTAAGAGGTGAATTGTTTTCTGCTACATTTCTTCTACTCCTGTCTGCTGCAGGTGTGATGGCCTGAGGGAGTTCTCACAGAGGGTATTCTGCCACGGAGCTCCTCCTTTTGTCATCCTCAACATGCAGCTATGGAAGTCGGAGGAGCTGGCTTGCGTACCGTACCACCTTGACCTCTCTGAGCACAGGTCAGACAGCTGAAGGACCAGCTTCGAATGTGATGTTTTTTTATTTAAGAAAAGGGCAGAAATTGGACCTCGTGACCCAGACCAAGATAAGTGGTTAGATGTATGGATGAACTGATTGGCGTAACACCGAAGTCAAATACATGTCAGTAGACTTGGTGACTCTTTGGAGCCAAAATCTGCCTCGCAGATATATTATTCTATATGTATCCAAATTAGTTGAGCATTTTATAATCAGTATTCTGAGCTTAACGTAAATATTTTTGGACATGAAATCCATACTAAGGTAGAATATTGTATGCAATTGCACAGGTACTCGCTAGAGGGAGCCACACTCTTCAATAAAGACGAGCACCACTATTCTGCAGCCTTTCAGATCGACGGCTACTGGATGCACTATGATGGGCTGCGCAGCGACAACCTGATTCTGCTGAACAAACCTCCAGAACTACTGCTGCTCTCCTCACTGGTTTATGTCCGGATTGATAAGTGAGGGGTCTGAGGCCAGAGTCGGGGATGGGGGTGGACATGCTGCCAATGGGGACACTTTCCCCTATAAAATCGTGTTTTGTTTTGTTTTTTTTCTGTTGTACACTTGCACATTTTTTTTTTTCTCCTCACTACAGACAATGACAGTTAACGGTGTGTTGATTCACTTTGAATTTTGCGTTTCATCGGATAAAAAAATGCTTCGGCTGGTCCTGGCGCCGTCGGTTTTTCTGTAGGCGTTTAAATTTCAGCCAGGTGTATTGGAGGAGGGGGGAGTTTTAAATGCTATATTGTCCGTTCCATTTTCTACTTTCTTTCCAGTATTTATAAGATTTTGCCAGACTGCCACTTGGGGGGGAAAAAAAAAAAGAATTTTGCACTGGTAGCTTTTTCATTCTTCATTTTTTAAGGCTTACTTGGAATCCAAGAAAAATATGGACTATACTAGTTCTGGGATGCCACACAAAAACTGAGAAATTTCCCATATGTACTTTGGAAGAAAGTTGTGGTTTTCATAGTGGTGCTGAGAACTTCATTATGCTAAAAAGAGTAGTTTGAGAGTAGTTCTTAATAGTGTAACCCAAGGATTAAAGTAATCGCATTGCAGATTGATGTGGATATTTAGGTTCTATGGTTTCAGTCCTTTTAAAATAATGTACAGTATTTTCTGTGAGTTTTGCTTTCTTCTTGACCTGTAGCTAGCTGAATAAATTGAATTTTAAAATGGGGTAAAAAAAAAAAAAAAAAAGCATTTTGGAGGAAATGGTGTGTTTTTTTTTCCCCCCCCCAGAAAGGGCAATGTAATAGAGGCAGCCATATTATATTGTGAAGTGTATTCACTACTGGGTAGATATGTGTTTACAGAGGGAGAGGAAGAATTTACCAACCTGCAGTGCACTCTGCGGGTATGCAGGCATTTGTGCTTCATACATACGTCGACTGGTAGACGCTTTTGAATCTTCCTTTCTTGGCCTCTGTAGTTAGTTTGACCATAAACAAGCCATGGTTAATTTGCTTGACTTTTCATCATCATGGTGTCGGCTTCCTACAGCAGTCAGCCATTAGAATGCCAATGTTAATTATTTTAGCGCATGGGAAGCCGATAACAAAGGTGTAATTAATACGTGGCAAATGTAGGCTTATGGAAAAATACCCATCAGCGGGGATGTTTTTGAGGGAATGGAAGTTTTCTTGAGGCTTCTTGTCTTAAGCGAACAGAGCTTTTTGGCAGGACCAAAGCTAGGAACATGGAGCAGGATTATTCTGAAGCGCGGAGTTCTCTGTAGAGCTGCTCGGCTATGGAGGAACACCGATGCTCTCTAATACAGAAGTCATTGTGTCTGAACTGGAAACCGAAAGGCAGAAAAGTGAGTGGTTGGTAATAGTTGAATCTCTAATTCTGAATGTGTGGTGGATGTTAAGGCATAGACTTTGGATTAGAATTCAGGTGTGTCCAGTGTGCATAAAAGTGGTGATGAAAGCCAGTGCACTGGATGCACCTGCTCTGGCGTTGGCCTGATTTTGCAGTGCATTTTACTACAATATGTCACACTAACCGTGAACTTAACTGCCCACTGTTATTAGCCTTTAATATTTAATACCGACAAGTGTTTTTGACATTGTTTAAATACCAAATTTTTAAAATCTTGATGTGCCAATTTTATTATTCACCCTTTCCTATCTGATATTGTTGAATAACATTATTTCCTGCTTTCATTGCCATTTCCAAACTATGCAGGCATTTAATACCACATACTGTTTTTTTTTTTAAAAGCGAATAAAATATTTTTATACCCAATTGGATTGTCATGCTTGTATGTGCAGCATATTTTTAGCTAATAAAAGTAATTAACATTAGTATCCTTGAAACGGAAAACAAAATCCATAAATGGGATTTGCATAGGCAATTAAAAGTGGCACATTTCTGTTGTTATCTGGCTCCATAGCTTTCTTAGAAACCTACGAAGACTTTTCTCACCTTGAACAAAGAGTCTGATAAATACAGTTTAAAAAAAAAGTCCATACATGGGAACAACAGTGGCAGGGTACCTTTTTAATGCAGGCATTTATTATTGAACTGGGTACAATCGATCCACACAAATAAAAACAGACTAGTGTGTATGTTCAGTCAGCGTGATTAAACATGGATAAAAAGAAACACTGTTGGACAATCTACATAATCCGTTAGTCCAAGCAATAATCCACAAATGTGATTATCAGCTCACTTCCGGTGCAGATACCCGCCTGGGGAATTAGCGAAGGACCTGGCTGCTAATTTGGCTAGAGGTGACATCCGCCTCAAAGATTTTTTTTCTCCCCCAGTGAAATGACTTGATGAACATAAAGTAAACAGTCCTTCCCACATGTGATATATTTTTCTATCACCAAATTCATCGGTAAAAATGAGCACTTCGGTGATAAAGACGGCGAAACAGGGTTTTAGGTTAAGCCATGATTAATATGGGGGGGGGGGGGGTGTTGGAACAATAAAAGAGAATGTTTGTACACAGTGCTACACACACTATAACACCTCCCACCATATTTGCAGTTTCACGTTTCTGGTTCCGTGTATAATTAATATTATTATCTCACTTAAGAAGATACACATTATAACCCAGTCGCTTGCATCAGCACCATCCTCCTCCAGAAGAAAGAGTGAATGCTGGACCGGTTTCTGGAGAAACTTCTAAGCAGGTGAATTTCAGTGCCGAATGTCACCTCGATCATGCACTTTGACATGCTGGCCCGGCCGACCACATCTAAAAGCTAAACCAAGCAAGGATTAGCTAA
Source organism: Cyphomyrus plagiostoma (assembly GCA_019775915.2). Taxonomy (NCBI): domain Eukaryota; kingdom Metazoa; phylum Chordata; class Actinopteri; order Osteoglossiformes; family Mormyridae; genus Cyphomyrus; species Cyphomyrus plagiostoma. Next base: position 2,461,848 of record JABFEA020000029.1, read on the forward strand.
TATGTTTATAAAATGTACTATCGGACTCGCTTGTGCAACGCTTTGGACAAAAGCATCTACTAAATAAATAAATGATTTCTTAAAAATTATAATCTACAGTGAAAGCTCGAGACTCCATATTTTGTAACAAAAGGAATTAAATGAGACTAAAACCTACAGCAATTTCAAAAAAGGGGAACAAACTCTCACACCCTTCCAAGCTGGCAAATCCTTAAACCTCTAGCAAGTGGTGGGCCTCTTCCTACAGAGCCAGCCAACTTATTACTGAAGACAAAAACTCAGATTTTACATCCTTACTTCAGTGGATCATATTGAGGACTGATGCAAGGTGGCGTTTCAAAGGGACAATATGACACCATGGAAACGTTTCAGTGATTTTCTCCCCAACAAACGGCTTCATGAGCAGAATATCTAAGAATAAGGACAACTAAAGCTCACTGAGCCATACACAAATGAAGAGATACAAGGAGACCATTATATACATAAAGGTATTAGAGACAGCTCAGACGATTTCACCTAGCCACATTCAGATAAATGGGTAACGAAAGAAAATCATTACAAAATATTATTGCACTACAGTTGCCATGCCAACACACGTGATTAAACTCTCAAAATGACAATCCCTTAGTAAAAGATTTTACAATGTACCAGTGGCAGTTTGGGGGTATTAAAAACATAAATGGCAATATAAAAATTGGCTTCAGAAACCCTCAACTTAAAGAATGCCTGGGGACAAAAACAAAATAGCAGCAGTTGTCATTCAACAAGGGTGCCTCTATGTTTGGCTAGAATATTGTGCCCAGGGTACCAAGTAATTGATATGGTGTCCAGTCTAGAAGCTCCAAGTTTTGAGGGTGCCCTAGATATTGGTCTCTCCTGGGAGTAGATATTCCATAGGGAATCAGCACAGAAGCATTTACACCCCCACAGGTGATGGACGACCCTCCATGTCACGCACATGCACTTTTGTGACTGCGTTCCTAGCTGGTGCCCAGAGAAGAGCACTAAAAACAAAACATGGATTCTGATTGGCTCAGATCTGTCACACGGAACCCTCGTCTAACAAATGAGAGGACTTGAATGGGGTCGTGATCAATGTAAAGTTACATGGAATTCTCAATTAGCTCCTGCCATCAAAAGACTCCAGTTTCCAATCATTTCACTTAACGTGCAGCTGTGCTACAAATGGAATCTCCTGCTACACAAACGGCAGAGGCGGCTGATGCTTTTTTCCATTAATAAAAAAAAAAGGGAGAGCGGATAACGGATAAACAGATCTCACACTCCTCTCCCAGACAGACGTAAAGACACCACTGCCCTTTGTGGGGCGCCTCACCCAAAAGACTTATTGCCTTTGACACGACTTTAGCGAAATGCAGGAAATGATCTGACCGACAGGTGTGATGTGAAGCCGGGTTACGCTTCCGGGCGTACAGGTATCAGCGGACAGCACAGCACATCTTCAGGGTATTCAATGTGCTCTTCTGCTTAGGTCAATATGATTTAGTGATAAATACATATTAACAGGCATCTAACCCGGTTCCTTCCCACCCACACCAGCTGGTACTGTCCAGATTCTAGTAAGAGTGTCCTTGATGGCCTCAGTGCTCATTTGCCACCAGTTTTCCCCCCATGCCCCATGGGCATTAAAGAGGAGAATCACCACACTGAACACACAGGCCAGGCAGAGCGCTCCACCAGACAGGCTTCCATGTCACATGAAACCCCTTGTGAATTTTATCCTGGCACCAGGCTCGAGCGTTCAGCCTCCCCATGCCCTCCACTGGCAAATCCAAGGAGGAGGGGGTGGATTTGGCACTTTGTCTCTGAGGTGTGCGTGTGATCACTGCCCCCCACCCTCAGTCATGCCCTCTCACTGGCAGTGAAGCTGGCGAACTTGGTGGTGGAGCACGGCGAGGTTTTTTTGAGAGCGGTCCTACGGGCTGTGCTGAGACAATACACCTTCTCGCTCTGTAATGCGAGCCTTGTTTAAAGGGGGGGGGTGCGCGACCCTTATTGGCTTAATTATGGGGCTGATTAGTTCTAACAACTGTGCTGTTCAAAATATTTGCCTGGAGAGTCAGCTCAATCTGTTTTTCTGGCACTGACTTTCACCTCACAGCTCAGTACAGAATTTTATTGCTGGGCCAGGCTCCCGTTTTTCTCCTTTTAAACACACAAAGGTCTAAATACACATTGTAAAGGAAAATAAAGGAGGGCACAGATAAGTGAAGGTAACTCATGCAGAGTGAGGCATCACACAACCATAAAGACATCATTGACAGCTTGATCCTGAATCCTTAAGTAGCACCAGATAAGAGTATTGTGTTTAACCCCCCGCCCCCCATAGCGTTTCTGAGGCAAAAAAATAAAAAATAAAAAAACCACGTTAAACCCATGCCACACCACTCACCATTCACTGGCCATCTGGGAGGCTACAAACTTGAAATTCCTTGCCTGGTTGAAAAGGTCAGCAAAGTATGACACCACTCCCTGAAGAGCCAGTGGGCCTGGAGAGCTGAGATCACATGGTCACACAGTCTTCTCCTTAACGTCACCCTCTCAGAGACACACACATAAACATACCCTAACTAGTAACCCAGTGCAGAAAACATTTACAGGCAATGCACTAGAGGATATATATATATATATATTCTTTGTTTCAAATATTTACAAGAGAGAAAAGGCAGCCCTTTAAAGTGAATAGAAATAGATTTTTTGTACTTTTTTTGTGAAGCACTGGTTCACAGATGCCAACAGTGTGTGACTTACTAAACTTGCCTGAGTATGTCACACAATCACAAACTCTCTCTCTCTCTCACACACACACACACACACACACACACACACACACACACACACACACACACACACACACACACACACACACACACACAGTCTCACAATCTGTTACATACACACTCAGAATTAATCAATAATTGGAATATCTGCTTATAGCAGGGAAACAAAGTAAAAACAGCGTATTAATAATAATAAAAAAATAAATCCAGCAGGCAAAGCGACAGTGGTTAGCAGCTCCTCACGCTCACAGTTTGCGTGGCACGGATGCAGTGGGAACCACTGGTACTGGCAAACCACCAAACGTAACATCCTGATGAAACAAGAGCGCTTCGAAAGCAGGACAGAACCATCTCACCCTTCTCTGACAGGTCGCAGGGCGACCGCACGAGCCCTCATCCCGGTGGGGTCCTCACTCCTGCCACCTGGACCTTGACGTCGGGGGTCCCACCCCCCCCCCCATCCTGCAGCCCCGCCCACGGTTCTGGGGCCGGGCCCATTCAGACAGGGCACACTTCCCCTTAGGTTTCTGTGCCTCTTCAGTCCCGTGAAAACACACAGGAAGAAGGAAAAATTATAATGAACAGAAATAAAAGTGGAACTCAAGTGCCTGCCTTCCCTTACAGAGTCCTCAGCCGCCACACCAAGGTCAAAGGGCGGTGAGGCCAAAGTTACAGCGACAGTACTTCATGCCGCTGGAGTCCAGCCAGCTGTCTGCGATGGGGTTGTAGCGCTGAACCGTGTTCAGGTACGACGAGCCCGAGTGACCGCCCACCACATACAGGAAGTTATCGACGATTGCAGATCCCACTCCTGCAGTACAGAGGAAGAAAATGGGTGAATAAGCTTGTCTATTTTCACATCCTATGGAGCTACAACTGCTCAGGATTCAGTGACATTTCACAGGGACTGAAATGAAAACACGGACGTCAAAAAAACATGACTTCTTAAGAATCAGATACCGTACATGAAATATCGCCCATGCATGCCAGACTGATAATTAGGATGAAGATGATAGCTATAAAATATCATAATACTTGGTCCCTGCTCCAGAGTGCTCCCTGTAACACTCACCAGTCCGTGGTTCGTTCATTGGTCGGCATGCCGTCCACTGGTTTTGGTGGGGGTCGTACCTCTCAATGCTGGACAGGTGAGAGACGCCGTTGTGTCCGCCCACCACAAATATAAATCCTAGCATCACGCCCACCCCAAAGTTGATTCTCTTGTCTGCCATGGGCGCCACCATTTCCCAGGAGTCTTTGCTGGGGTCGTACCGCTCCACACTGTGGAGAGGAAGGATTTCAGTGAGCTGGTGTAAGGACACCGAACATGGTATCGACCATTAGTATAAACCACTAATTTGTGAGAATTCATTTTAACATATGAAGCTTTTTTTTTTTTTTTTTTTACAGTTTTATAAAGTCTATAATCTCCCTTTCTGTACAGTTCCTGGTGTTTTAAAGTCCTGCTGTCCCATGAGCCTCAAAATGAGACGTCCTGGGCCGGCACACGCAGCCATGCATCTGTCCTTCTTACAGCTCCCACAGATCAGGGAACAAAAACAACTGTCCCCAGGAGGCCGGGTGTTTGGATGGCGAGCCTGGGGGATCGTGGGAGTCTAGGAGACGACGACTCTGCCGTGCAAGTAATGACAACAGAGACATCCTGGGGGAGCCGCTGAGTACAGCCGCACTTCACCTACACCTCTGCAAGAACCCGTGTGATAGAAGACTGCCCAGGAAAGGATAAACATGCTTATGGGATGCCAGAGTGTCTCAGTGCATCCAGGCGAGACAGAATGGGGAGCTGCCCGAGTTGATATGAATGGATCAGGCAGACGGAGCCTTAGATGTCTGTTAGGACCCTATAAATAACAAAGGCAAACAACAAAGGGGGCCTAAACGATGTGGCCGGTTGTGATGCGTGGCCCGTCCTGCTGGCAGCGCCGTTTGAAGCCTGGGAAAGGTCATGTGGCGCCACCTGCTGGCCCGTTCGACCCCTCCCCCCTAGGGGACATGTGGGAATGGAGGGGACATGTGGGAATGGGGACGGGAGACGGGTGACATGACCCACTTTTTTTTTTTTTATTAAAGGTAGGGTGCCACGCCCACTCCTAGGCTCACCTGTTCATGTGGGCGGGGCCATAGCCGCCGATGGCATACACCATGCCGTCCAGCACGGCGGCGGCAAAGCAGCTACGCGACTTGGTCATGGGTGCCACCGGCTGCCACTCCTTCATCTTGGGGACATACTTCTCCACCGACTGCAGGTAATACTGGCCGTCGTAGCCGCCCAGGGCGTAGAGCTCGCCAGCCAGCACGACCACACCCAGCGTGCTGCGGCACTCGCCCATGCGCTCCACCGGCGACCAGGTGTTGCTGTCGGGATCCCAGCACTCGGCTGTGCTCTCGTGCCGCCGGTAGCTGATGCCCTGCTGCATGTGCGTGGCGATGCCACCCACCACGTACACTTTCTGGTCCAGTACGGCCACGCCGAACTCGTAGCGGGGCACGCTGAGTGGCGCCAGGCCGATCCACGAGTCGGTCTGAGGGAAGTACATCTCCATGCTGCACAGAGAGACGGAGGGCAGGCGTCCTTAGGAGCCCTTTCTGACGCGCGGCCCAAAGGCGGAGCACAGCTTAACCTGCCTCTGCGTCCCCGAGCATGAAAAGAACCAGCCGTGCTTTAAATTTCAAACCTTTTATGTCCTTTTGGATACATGACAGAAGATAAAAGAGTTAGGATACCTGTAACGATCAAAAGAATGCTTTCCTCTATTTCTGCATACTTTGTGTCTCAGATACGAACAAGCAAACAATAAAGCAAGTAAACAGGAAATACCTGGGACTTTGTAGACAATAAGTGATCAGTCAGTTACAGTTTTAAGGGTGCATTAACGCAGCCATAATTTTCCCTACGAAGGTGACATCGACCTCCGGGCTACTTTTTTGCTTAAACAAACGACAGGTGACCCAACGTTACCCCCAAACTAAGCCGCTGCAGTGAATCAGAGGCTATCCGAGCTGCCAGGCCAGTTTCTGCTGCTCGCTTTGTGGCGCGAGTGGGGCCAAGCGTGCAGGTCCACGCAAACACACGAGGTGAAAAAACAACAAGGTCAACAGAGGGTCCCTGTCTCTACGGGTCAAGCTGCCGTTCAGCCCACTTTCAATGGGAAAATTTTGGACGCCGTTTCTTATTTATTGCCGGCAGCCCCTTCTGTGGCCGAGATGGACACAAAGAGCCCTGTGAATAGGGGTTATATGGAGTCGTGAACAGCTCCTGCTTATGCACCGAAACAAGTCACTTTTGAACATGCAAATCAGATCTGGCTGCAGGGGAGACACCCTTTGTCTGGCTGCAGAGTGAAATTGTGAGGCTCCTTATTTGGCTGAAAGGCGTCCTAATGCGGGAATAAGCTCCAGGGAGGCCTCACAGCTCAGGCCCCACACACCAGCCAAATGGACACTCAGCTTAAACCTACTTTGGCAAAAGGGAGGCTTTAACTTTAGAAATTTTGCTGCCACTGACCACCGGGGGGCCTCTGCCAAAGGCTTCAATGAACCAGCGAAACCTGTCAAGCATCCATCCCTCCATGGTTTCTTTCTACAGGAGAGACTCTGCGTGGTGTGAAAAGCAGACAACTTGGGAGGCTGGCTTGGGGTGGTGATGGGGGGTGGTTACAGGGAGACCACCCCCACAACAAAGACACAATAAATCAATATAATGTGGAAGAAAACACCAAGCAAAAAAGCCTTAGATGTTTACGGATGAACTCAAGTTAAAGTACTTTGAGCGCAAAGGTCAAGCCATCACAAACAAGAAGTCGTTACTAGAAAAACAAATCTTTGACATACAAGGTTAGTATTATCATGCTCCCAACCTATCCTTTGCCAACTCAAGGTTATGAAGATTAATTTAAATAGGCAATGAGAGTAATGATGAACCTGAGGACACATGTAAAAACTACCCTCTAGGAGGGCGACATAAACATATACCACCAGCCAAAGGGAACTCCGGGAGGTCATGTTCTGATGGAAACCCCAAACCTAGGATTGCACCATTACCTCTCCAGGGTGGCAAAGAGGCCAGCCTTGCCTCCCACGGCGAGGAGCACTTTGGGGGCACACCTTGGCCGGGTGGACAGCACCGTCTGGTAGGAGAGCCGGTGCTCGGGCATGAAGTGGTACTTGAGGGCCTCGTTGAGGAGGTGCTTGCAGGCGTGGTCATCACGGATCAGATGGTTGGCCTCGTAGAGACGGGTGAGGAACTTGACGCTGAGCAGAGGCAGCCGGACGCAGTGTAGCAGCTGGGCCAGATGCTGCTGCCGTTCCGTCACGTCGTACTTGATCCAGGACTCCAGGGCGTAGAAGACGGTCTCCTCGGTGACCACCTTCAGGCAGTCGTTGGAGACGATCTCATCCAGCTCGGAGCGCGTCAACTCGAAGAACTCCTCCGTCTGACACACGTCCTCGAAGTTCTGGCAGATGAATTTGGTGGCGGCCAGGCAGAGGTCGTGGCAGCCGTAGGTCTCGGCGAAGCGGGAGATGCCGATGCAGTTGCCGGCGTCCAGCTGGCTTTCCAGAAAAGCGCAGCACTCCTTCAACACCAACTTGACCTGCAGCAGGTTGGCAGCCGGGAGCAAGGACTCCACCGTGTCCTGGGAGATGTACACCGTGCCGGTATAGGCGTACTCCACGATGGCCTGCGGGGGGAAAGGGGGACACCAGAACACAACCCCCGAGAGAACGATGGGATGCTCAAATTACAAATGGACTGGAAACACCATTCAGACAGCTCATCGGTAATCCTCTCCGCCCCCTCCCGCCCCTCCTAACTGAATCAAACTGGATCTCAGCACAGTGGACATAATTACTTGCTTGGATTGCTAGATGGATAATGCACGTCACACGTGCAAGTCACCGTAGTGACTAGACCAAAGTTGTGGTCATATAACTAATTAGATGATATCATATATCAGGTGAAGCAATTATGTTTACAGTCTGGACAGCCGTACATTTCTCTGCATAAGTAATGCATTACAAGTACAAGCTGATGCATACCAAACAGATCATGGCTGCAACTACATAGAGACACACAAAGACCGAGGGAGAGAGCCACACACACACACAGACCAAGGCACAGAGTGATGGTCTGCAGTGACCTCCGTTCCACACCTGAAGAGCGGCTTCGTCGATGCACTGAAACTCCACCTCGGAGTTCTCCTTCTCCGATAAGTTCCCCGTGAACATGGCCTTGAAATAGGGGCTGATGCTGGCCAGCACCACTTTGTGGGCGTGGATCTTGGCGTCGCCCACGCGCAGCACCACGTCGCACAGCTCGCGGCCCTGCCGTAGCAGCTGGAGGCCCTGCAGAAGCTGCTCGGAGTGTGGACGCGTCAGGCTGGCGAGCATGTACGGCTGGGGCTGCGGGTCCATCTGTGCGGGGAACAGGGAAGCAGTTACCTTCATCAGCACCCAAAATCACAAACACAAAAGCGGTTTTATTAGTGAAGCACACCAGCAACTTCAACGGGCACTAACTCTGACATCCATCCATCTTCTGTACCTATCTGACCTATTCAGGGTCGCCTGGGTTTGGAGCCTATCCCAAAAACTACAGGTGCAAGACAGGGGAACAACCCAGGATGGGGCGGCAAACCACACTGACAAATGTTATAATACTCAGATGACCACTGACGTTTCCTAACATGGCAGCCAGCTGCAAACAGGAGCATGGAAGGTGCACCGTACTCACAAATCGGTGTGAGATCGGCTCAGCGTGCCCGCACTGCCTCGAGGTTATACACGCTCGTCAGCTGCTCCCAACGCTTCTACCAACGTAAGGCAGTTTAACAACTCAGCGAAAGAGTCCGTGTTCAATTTAAGTTCATTTCAAATTCATTCCTCCAGTCCTGACAAAACCACTGCTTCCAAACTATTTTCATACTGGGTTATCGATTTGTTCATTGTTGTTTTATAGGTGACTCAGTGAATAGAACTGATGCTTTTTGCATCCGGGATATTGGTCTGAATCCTGCCTCCTCCCCAAAAGCATGTATTCTTCCCCTGTTGAAATAGATTTCCTCTTGCAGTCTAAAGCCAGGCAGTTACACCAACTGGCATCTCTACTTTGCCCATAGGATATCATTATAAGTACGAGTGTGTACGCACCCAGCAACAAACTGGCATGTGGTCCATGGTGACACACAAGTGTATTCTCAGCTGCCCGGAACGGGTTCTACAATCCCCCCCCCACAACCCTGACCAGAAAAAGTCGCAAGAAGATAGATGGATTGTTTTTATTTGATAATTCATTTTACTTCCGTGAATTTAAATGAAGTTAAATTCCTGCATAAATTAAATTAGTAAGTAACACCGTGAGCTAATGCAACTCAAACATGTTGGGGTCACTTTCAGACTGGCCAGGTCATAAAAGTAACTGTCTAAGTGGACCAAGCTGTCTTAGTAAATTATCAAAAATACCCATTGTATACTAATACAATGCTGCTTTGGGACAACAATAAGCCTTTGGTGATGTTGTTCCAGATTTACACCCCATCTTTTGCCACTTTTAAAAATTACATCTCCTGATATATCTTACTTTAAGAAAAATAGCAATAACTTTCTCTCCCTGGCAGCTTAAAAACATCCTATAACTTCCCTACTCTTTTCGTGTATTCCTCAAGCAAAGCTGTGGAGTTTCCTAATGACTAATCTTACAATTATACCCCCCAGCCCATTTCTAGATTCTTTATATCCAGCTATTAAACTGGTCTAGTTCATGCCGCGACGTTTATACCTGGGTGTGTCAGTAAACAAGTAGAGTTAAATAACTTTCAACTCAGTCACACAACTGAGAAAATCAAACTCTGTTGCAATTAAGTTTCCATTTCAGTGGTTCCGCGTTTTTAAAATAACAATGTAATAAATCATAGACAGGGTTTTAATAAAGTCGACGGGGAAACGTACCAAGAAGCAGACGTGCTCCCTGTTGTAAACCATAAGACTGGAACTTAACAAAACAAAAGGTAAGTGTACGCAAACGTTGTAGGTAATACAGATAAAATCCAGTATGAGCTCACACTGAGACAGGCAAAAACCATCGTCCATTTGATTGATGTATTTCAACAGCAACGGTGCTTCCAGTGTTTAAACAGCAGGAAGGGAGCTGAACGGGTTTTGTTTGCAGGTAAAATCCAATGTCGTATTTTTCGCCTTCAGCTGGAAGCTGGTGAATTTGCAAACCTGTCTAAGGTAACAGCCAAACTCTCAGCTTCAACTATAAAAGTGTCAAAACCTGATTAACATAAATGACAGCGCCTGCATAGTGAGTATTAGTGACTGCCCCTTGAACATCCACGGACTAAAGACCCCCCCCACGCCCAAATGCTTTCAGCGACGGTACCCAATGCCTCTATTTAAAATATTATAAAGCACCCAGCTATAACCACACAAGAGCAACAAGCAGAGGTGCACCGGCTCTATTACTGCCATTATATATGGACATAGACGGGCCTCGGTAAGTAGGGAGATGGCCAAGTAGCGGCTGCACCATTTCTATTCAACGACGAACCTCGACCAATTTCGTTACCAAAGGTAAATACGCCCCAAGGAACATGAATAAATATCAGCCGATGCGAAGTTAATTTAGATCATTTACATTTTTTCTCTGGAGTGTTCGGTCAGCCTTCACTGTTCCTAGCCTCCGGATCAACGCCAGACAGCTGCGACAGGGATGCGGGATAAACATACCTGTGCTTTCCGATCGTGCTGCACCGATGAGATCGTCTGCCCTTCTTCTGTGTATTATTAGTGTTGTCGTTGTAGTTATTATTATTATTATTATTATTACTACTACTACTATTCTTATTATTATTGCAGTTCCAGAGACGATCCCAGCAGCAAGAACCCTGGGCGTCTGTCAAGAAAACAAACACGAAAAAACGGGTCGGACCTGCGTAACTTCCGGGACCGGGGCTCGATTAAAGGTGAAATGTATGTTAGGAAATAAAAGCGAAGCGTGAATCGCAGGGGCATGCTACCCTCGCTAAGCTGGGCGACGCCTTTTCACTGTTTAAAGCGTCCGATGAGAGGCAGTCCTTCCTCTATGCGTCGCGCAGCGTCCTCCTCCTCCTTTCCCTTTCTTCCTGTTCTTCCGCTGCCCTGGTTGTGCCAGACTTGAGATGCAACTCGCATTTAGATGAATATCCCAAGAACCACCAACTTTCCGGGTTTTTCATTGGTTGTCACTGTGACGTTGGTATTTTTGGGGATACCCCAAAATAAAGATTATATTTAACGAGTCGTTTTGGCTGTTTAAAATGCGAAATTGGTGCTGTGGATTTGACACGTGTTTATGTATATTTTTTAGAATCAGAACTGAATAAAAATTTATGTCAAATGATGGAACAAAAAAAAATCAGATATGCATTCAGCATAATATGTACATACTTGCTGCAGATGTTCGTTGAACATATTCCAACTATACCAAATTATAATTTAGCTATCCCACTTATGGCCTTGTAACACTCTATCACACATGTATCCTTGATAAGTCTTAAGATCGTATGTTTACAGAACTCTGGGAGCCCATTAAGGCCACATTGTCCACAGACACATATAAACATGATGTAAATGTAGTCGGGTTCAATGATACTAGAACAATTACAGACATACTGTCACACCACACAGGAGAAGCAAGGTTAATACACATCGCTGGCTTGTGACTTGTAGTTATTTCAGTCATGTAAAATAGCAAACTCTTTGTTAGAATAACAATATAGGCAACCATGAAGAGTATGCTTGTGACTAGGATTATCCTCCCATATTAAATTTACCTGATAAATATGTCTGCTGATATCTTTTTGGCACTCACTTACTGGGAACACATACTGGGCATGAAGGACAGTAAATTACAAATGAACCTCAAAAGTATTTTTTGGGGCCATGAAAGGAAATGAGAGAATATTGTCCCAGACTTTTACCCTCCAACCACAGAGATACTGGGGACAGCAACACCTAGTGATACGCCTTGTAACATTGGGATCAATTTAAACAGATATATTTCACATTGTGCCTTTGCAAACAGTACTGCTTTAGGATGATTTCATGTATAATCCATTGCACCACTGACTGGTACAGATCTGGGCTGGTATTTTCTCTCACTTTAAGTGAACATGGACGTCTGCTCCTTAATATTACATGGAACAAAACCAAACACCTAATCAACACTCTATTAGAGCTTATGTACTTACATCTTTCCTCGTTTCTTCTGTAAGGCAATTAATTTTTTGAAGGAAATACTTCACGACTAATTCGCGAAATATTAGCCGTAATAACGTCAGTTACCTACAATTTGATAATTATGTAGTATATTGTATATAGTACAATTATTATTTAATTGTTAATTGAGCTGATCATCAGAAACAACAGCACTGTTTGATTGAATCTGGCCATATCAGCAGAACACAGGCACGTTGTCTAAGTTCCAATTTCTAATTCAAGAAAGCAAACACAAGACTTAAAACAAAAGGCATCGTCTTTGGAAGGATATCAGTATAAAAAGACAACATGGCGTGGATTAAAGCTAAACAAGCAGATGCTACTATGGGAACATGGACGTCAGCAAGGGTTTTTTTACCCCAACTTCAATAAATTAAATGCTAACAAAGCATAGTACAAAACCAATACGAATGATTTAATTAAAAAGTTCATTCTAAATACTAACCCAAACACACGAGATCTATGCCTGACGTTACAGAAAAATAATAGTCGAGAGCGGAGCCAGTAAATCAATTAAGCGACATAGGCGGCCGCCTAGGGCGCCATCTTCTGAGTGAAATTTGGCATTGAAGATTGCCTAGAGCGCCACATGGGCTTCCACCGGCATTGGCCGAGAAGACAACATTCATGTACCAGAAAACAAGGTGGTTCTTTTATCCTCACTTTGAGGCCAGACAAGTGGAAGAGCGGCTCTTACTAAGCTAACCATCTGCATTTGAAACAAAAAAAAATCGAACTTCAAAAACCATAATCCATTACGTGAGCGAGAAATATAATTGAATTTCGGCCATTTATTGGAAAAACAGTGACATCCATCTATCTATGAATCTTCGAATCTTTTCCTTTGTACCAGATCACGTTCCTGAATACCTTATTTCCAAGGTGAAGACTCCAGTCAAAGAAGATATTGTCTAGATATTTATAACCATCCACAAAAGTGAGTGAGACTATTTATTCGTGAAAATCATGCCCTTCCCATAAACCACAGACATGAATATTAATAAAAAAATATCAAAAATTGAATATTTTCTTACATTCATCTGACGTTCCTCTTTACATTAAATTAGTTTCTTTACAGATGCAGACGTGAAACTGTATTTTAAGTTTTTACTTTGAGATACTTTTCAGCATTTTCCAGATAAAGTATGTGTTATTATATGCCAGTAGATAGACTACCTTTATTGTCGCACATTTCTTGCACAACGATAATTGTAGTTATTTATACGTATATATATATAGTTATGATGTGTGTGCGCATTGTTTTGGAAAGTTATTTCCCAGTATTTGCAGGTGTTTCGTACTTATATACAAAATACATAATATTACACAGTTATTTCGTATTACAGAGTTTTCATAGTAGTACATAACAATAGGCTAATTCACGATTAAATCAGGAACTGAAATAAAGTAAATATGAAAAAGCCTGTGAAGGGAAAACTACGGATTCCCAGTATGACAGAAAAGTGGTATTTTCTTGCAGGTCCGTGGTATGTGTACGGAAGAGGGTAAACTGTTTACTTCCGGGGTCAGGAGACCGCGCGTCACCATGGAAGCGCTGGGTTTGTGACCAGTCCCACACGCCATTTTCGTGTCACCCAGCGATGGGGAGACTCTGGCGTTACCTACGGCGTGCTTTTAATTTGGGTAGCGACAACAACCACGACATTCTGAAGAAAACTTCGTTGCAAAAGTTTAACAAATATCAGATACCTCCCATCGCTTGAACTGTGACACCACCCCACGTCTCATAACACGAGCCTGGAAAGGGAAAACGGGTTTGGATTGCTTTGTTTTAGTAAAAAAGTACAATATATATATTTTTAGTGGTGCGTTGTCGGCGAAGCAATTGCTTGCCAAACCCCATATGCGACGCCGCGAAGGCTAGCTTGCCATCTTGGTTATTTGAGCTAGAGATCGGCATGTCGACTATTTTAGAAAAACAGCATACAAATGTGCCTTAATGTCTGATCAAGACAAACGCGAACAAGAAGTTTCAGCTCCGCCGTCTGCTGACCTACGCCCAAACTCCCGAAGGAAGAAGGGGGTAGTTTGTAGTCTGGAGGTCCAGCAAGATGAAATTATCTCATCTTTAAATGATCGTATCGAAGGTAAGCGGCTAACGGCAATCGGAGCGGTTCTTAGACATCTGAAGAAACATGGTGGACGGGTATTATTTCCAAAAATAAAGGATATACTCGAGGCTTTGGCCGATATTTTTCAAAAGGATGATCGTAAAAATATCAAAAAAGCCTGTGTTCAACTAGTGTCTGAATTGGTGTCTATACCAGAAGAGTGTATAGAGGATTTCAGGATCGACGTGCTTCCAGTTCTCCTGAATGAAGTCAGCCTTGCCGATAAAAATCGCAAGGCTCTCCTGCAGACTCTTCTCAAGTGTGTGAAATTCAGCGCTAAGCCTTACAGAGTTTTCCAGATAATTACTAAGCATGCTCTCTTGCACCGCGAAAACGGAATAAGGTCTGCGACTTTTGATATATACCCTGTTCTCTTGAAGGAAGAGTCGCAGAATCTTAACCTGAGTGATCTGATCACATCTCTAAGTTGTATACTTCTTGGAAACAAGGAGGCTGATGATCCTTTTGTGGCTTACGTTACATTAAACCAAATTAAGCTGAATATTGGGCCAGAAAATTTTAATGGATTTGTCAACCTGTTGCCTGACTATCTCCTGAGGGTCTACTACAACTTTGAAGAGGATCACTGGCACCAGTTTTTGAAGTGGGGGATACCAACTTCTTCCCAGTCCCCTGAACACCATGAGGAGGCAAAAAATAGGAAGATCAGTTTTTCACAGTCCAGGATTTTTCAATTTCTTAAGTACCCAGTTCTGAGAAAGAATCCAAAGCTGTCTGCCATGATGATGTTTGAAATTGTACCCCAGGAGCTGCACAAACAGCTCCTAGACCTCAAGAATTATCAGAACAGGATTAATGGGGTGGATAAGCTGAAAAACATTCTCTTTGATATAGATTTGAAGCAGGTGTCTTCAGACAACATTGAGGAGTTTATTAGCTTCCTCCGCAGACTGCTGGATGACACAAACTTCAAGGTCTTTTATGGCACTTTACAGGTGATGAATCTGCTCATTGAAAAACTGGCCTTAAATGTAGATAAATATCTAAAACAGATAGTATGTGCAGCTCTCAGGACCTTGGGTGACACACGTGTCATTGCCAGGATTGAGTACATGAGTATTTTCAGGCAGCTAATGAGGATTGTAGGACCACAGAAGGTCCTGGACCTGGTAATTGGACAATTGAAGCATAAGAACTCCAGGGTGAGGGAGGACGTCATTAATATCATCATAGCGGGAATGCTAACCCACCCTAGGAAGGACTTCAACATCCCCAGCCTCTGCTATGAAGTTGCGCCCTGCCTGGCGGACACCAAGAAGAAAGTCCGCCACGCGGCCCTGGAACTATTTGCTGTCTTCGACTACTGTCTGGATAATGGGAAGAAGCAGCCTCTGTTAAGAGCGATTGACCGAGTGGAGCTCAACGGGGATGCGGAGGGCCTGGCAGCAGCCATTCAAACTCGCAGGGCCCGGCACATTCTTCCCCGTCTGTCGCCGGATGGCATGGTGGAGTATGCCCTGGTCGTCCCAAGGCTTGGCCAGCGCAGTTCGCCGCAGTTCAGCTCGGGAGCTGACTTGGACTGGGTGATGGACGGCTGTCGTGTCAACAGCGGCAGAAGCCACCAGACGGAGCCAGAGCCCGACAGGCCATCTGATGGGACCCTGGGGGGTCTCACCGAAGTCTTCCCCCAGCACAGGAGGATCGTTAGTGCTGGCAAAGGAAAGAACAGGTTCCCGTGGGAACGGATGGGCCTCCCCACCACCATGAAGCCCCTGACTGGTAAAGACTTCAACAGCAAATCATCTGCCCAGGTGAGCCTCCATTTCAGATTTAGTCTGTCCATGCTCGTACTCCTGACTTAATAAAAAAAGATCATAGGGGTTAGCTATGTATCAATAGCAAAGTGATTGTCTGTTTCAGTATATGCAGAAGAACTGAATAGCAGGTGTAAAACATGCGCTTGTAAGAGATAATTATATTCCTTCTCAACACAAGTGTTTTTTTTTTTAGCCACTGTGAAATGTAGGCTGTTTGGTATTTACCAGCTAACACCTGTTAACCTGTGAATAACATGCTATTTTTAGCCGGGCTCCAGTGTGGTTAGTCGGCTTGCAGTATTCATCGGGAGGGCTGGAGGACAGAGGCCAGCCTCAGAGGTCTCCCAGGGCATCTTGCAAAGCATGAATGTGGGTTAAAGTGAAACGTAATCTTGTAAGACAGTCTTTCTTCATTCTGCTACTAAAATTTAACTACATGTCCAGGTCTAGATTCATGCCCATGAAGTAACGTTGTCTACTTTTGTCCCACTGCAACACTTATTTTTGATGACACTTTGCTTGGTGACATTGAGGGGCTTTCGATGGCTGATGGGGCTCAGGGGGAATAGATGGATGGATGGTGGCTGATCTTGAGGCTGACCTGATGGATGAGTGCCATGGTTCTGTCTGATTGGCCTGCCTCGTTCTGCACTCAAGGAGCTTCTCTGATTGCGGAGAGTCCAGACGCGGTGACTCATCCCTGAGCCTCTGCTGTAATGCGGAGGTGAGATTTGATTTTTCTGGAATAACCATGATATCATCCTGGGGGTATCTTTCGGCTCGCTTGAACAGTTCCACGACTTGGTCACGTAGAGCCAAGTTTTTGACCTTTGGTGTGGTTTCCGGGAAACCTGTCCATGGGAACATATTTCACATCACTGTGAGGTGCTCTGTAGTGACTAAGGAGATTGCAGCAGCTGTAGTTTATGGGTAATAAAGATGCCAGAAGCACTTATTCAGTCGACAGGTGGACATTTCTTACTGTATGTCACGTACCTCCAACGACATGCATGTCTGAAGCACTTGGGACAGGCATCCGTTAGCTTAGACCTGATGAATTGTGAAGCTCTTGCTGGTTGCTATGCGACTGTGCTGATGTTTTAGAGGAGAAGAGGACCAGGTGACCTCAGACTTTGCTTGTAGCGGATCGCAGTCAGGTAGCTGTGACAGGAATCTGGGGGTGGGGCTGCTCTTTGTTTGGTATGCCTCCCTCTCCAGGTTTAACAACTGGAGGCTAGTAAACCTAGCCTCTAAATCATTTTTCCACTCATTTTTTATGCTTGTTAATTCGGCTGCAAAATTTACCTGAGGCTCACAGACACTGTGCTGAGGTTGTGGGTGGCGGGGCTTGTATTTATCGCATAGATCAGTCCGCTAATGGTTCTGTAATCTCTCATGGATGGGACAGAAATACCAGCATGTTCTCAAACAATCTCCCAACGCCGGTCATTCCTCATCACAGCATTAATTAAGGAAGCCGCCAGTGCTTCCAGTCCACGGGGAAAACTTGTACAGTACATACCTGTTCCTTGCCACATAAACAAACGGAAATAGTACAGTCTGTACAGAACCCTCCCGCAGTAAATATGTATAATACCAGTATAATGAGTGGTTCCGTATATGTAATGTGCATTACACTATAGTACTGGTGAGGTTGAGAGTGCTCTTGTCCCTAATATTCAAACAGACTTGTGTGTAATTGACCCGTCCATATGATGGCTTATACAGTCCCTTTGATCCGATCCCCTGTTCTGAGTAATGCTCTGCCTTCTCTCTGTCCTCCATTGTTTGTGCGGCAATCATAATTTCAGGATAGAGAGCAGAGGCATGGAACAGCATGGGGACCTCGTGCAAGCTCCCCTCACTGTGTCTCTGGTTACACATGGTGCTACGCTGCCTCGAGGGCGGATCGCGTTCCTCCGGTGTGGCCCTGAATGGAGAGTGGCAGCACAGGGCCGGAACCGCTAGTCCAGCATGGATAAGACATCTAACACCCTCCTGGGTTTCATCTAGAGATGCACAATACACTCGTATATCGGGTAACTTCGGTATCGGCATGCGTTTTTTAAAATGAAGGCATCGGCATCAGTCCAATGTGCCAATCTTAGCTGATATTGCTGTCTGGTATTTAGTCAGTATTGAAAGTTACCAGGACCAGAGGTAAAGATGTACCTACGAACATAATGGAGGTGATTGCACTGGGCGAGTTTTCGTGGTGGAGGACGAGGGGTTTTGCCGGCACCTTCACCACTTAGAACCTCATTACAGTCTAGATGACGTTACTTTGCTGATGTCCTCCTGCCTGTGTAATATGAATTGGTTGCTACACACATTCACCAGATCTTAAGTAGTAACATTTCACTTCCAGTAATCTGTACACATTGGTGCACTGAGAAATGTACACAGCTGCAGTTAAATAACCCCAGTGAACTAGGCCTGGCATCAAAGCTTCAGGCTTTGCAGGCTTATCAGAGCTTGGAAGCCTTTCATTCAGTTGGAAATAGGAGCCTGCGAGTGCCGCTGATCGCTGGCTAACGGGCTGCTGAGCTGCTCCCATCCCTCCGTACAATCGCTCGTCTCGATTTGTTTACCTGATAGATCGTCTGTCTCTGCAGCCCGCAATTGTTATCCATCATGAATAATTCACCCACTGCCCAGCGAGATTACAGGCATGAACCGCTCTCTCTGATTCGAGTGAGGGTCTCTTGAGCAAGGATGCCTATTTCGTTGTCTACTTCTTCATTGGGCAGGCAGTGGATGCGGTTCATGGCGGTAATTTAGAGGGTTTTAGCCGCCTATTTACACACACTGTGAGGGGCTGGAAAGCGTCCTCTCTGTATTGGATATAGCCATGAGTTCATTTTAATTCTCCTGCCTTCCACTGTTTGTCTTGTGCTGTGCAGGACCCTCATAGTTGTAATAACTGTTTCCCAGTTTCAGGTCTTGAGCAAGGGCTGCCCACCCCCTGCCCTGGAGCATGGACAAGAGTCCTATGTCTGCGAGCCCGGTGAGAACTATCCCCACCCCCAATTCAAAGATATTATGCTTTTAAGGGGATAATGTCAGCATCTGGGATAGCCTATGTCGTACTGCAGTGGACTTTATCTGTAAATAAGCAAGTGGCCCCTTTCCTCATCCTAGATCGTCACCTGCCCCGTATCACTGGAAGGAAGGAGCCAGTCAGGGTTCCACCCAGGACTGGAAATGTGGATTTGGAGCCCTGCTTCCTGGAGTCTGCCAGTCCTTCTGACCGAGATGCAGGTATGGGACGTCTCATTGCAGGCGTGTGGACCACTGGCATCGCGGGGGTGACTCTGAGCTGCATTGCATGAGATTACAGGATTGTTGCAGCAGAACCGCTTTGTGATTGGCTGCTTCTGTAGCTTAGCACACTATGGGGGTAACCTAAGCCTTTGTATTGTTGTCGTCTGGGGAGTTCTTAATGCTCTTGGCTTTATGGGGCCGGGCCGCTTAGTCCTCTGTGGCTGTCTTGGGCCTCACCAATGTGCGGCACTATGGACGTTGGCCGGCGTCTTTTCTCGCAGCGGCACTCTAGTCGGGCTGCCTACTCTCCAGACACATCCATGTAAGGCACCCCGGGATAGAGCACTTTGCGCCCCCATCTCCAAGCGGCTACACTCAGCCCAGATACCGTATGGGGCCGCGTACCTGGACAGCCCCGTGACATCATTGTATGCATACTCTAGCCTGAACCTGTCCAGCACATGGCCCCAAAAGCGAGTGAGCTGGTGGCTCTATCGCCGACACCGTGGTTCCTAGAGGGGAGACAGCAGGCCTCACAAGAAATGAAGCCAAAATGGCTGCCTGACAGGATCACAGATGGGCAGTGTTTAAAACTCTTTGTTACTATATATTTTTATTTACCCTTGTCAATGAGAGACTTTGTATTTACCCCAGATGTGGTCCTCCCTGCAGGTCACCACGCCTGTGGCAGGAATTCCCCTCGGCACTCCAGTAGCTCTCTGAGGCGCTTCTCCTCTGGCTCGCACCCTCGCTCTCGGGGTGAGCTCGTGTCCACTTCTCCCGCCCCTGTCAGGCGGGCACCATCCCATGATGCCTTGAGGCCCGCTTCTGAGGTTCCCTCAACTCAAGAGGGTCTCTACCAGGAGCTCTCCCAGCAGGGAATGCGGGGGGAGGAGGAAGAAGAGATAGTGGATCGTGAAGAGGTGTGCATCTTATTACCACTCCATAGTGCATTCTCTTGCTTTACGTCACTTTGCTGTGTCAGGTTAGATTTCTGGTAAATTCCATCAGGGTGGAGATCTTCTGATGCATCTGCGCTTGCATGCTTATCCAGATTTTGAAATCTCTGCGGTGCCTGCGCTTCAGTGCGGCCAAGAAACGTGCCAAGATGAGTCTGAACGGCTCGGACCCCGACCCAGACAGCCCAGACTCTGCGGTCAGGCTGGAGCTGGGGCCAGAATCGCCGTCGCGCACCTCACCCCCCCTCATCAGCCCGCTGAGTGAGAGCGGCCTCTCCAGCTTGTACTCACCCCCAGCCTCTACCAACAAGGGATCCAAGACCAGGTGCGGCCCTTACTTAAAGGCCATCTGAGCTGTGAATGATCAGGTTAACTTGTGGGTGATTGGAAAACGAAGGCCAGACCTGGCACGCTGTAACCCTAAAGTGAAGAGCTCGACTGCCCTCTTGTGGTGGATGGCAGCAGATGGATGGACGAAGTGTCCAGTTGAAGATGTGGCTTCTTGGTCTGATGCCTCTGGTGTTCCTGCAGCTCAGGGAGCAGCTCCTCATCTGTCGTGAAGCCCAAACCAAGAGCTGCGCGGGCCCCCACCCAGACGAGGGCTGTCTCCTCCAGGGAGCATGCCCCCCTGCATGGTACGGCGCCCCGCGAAGTGCGTCACAGTCACTCCTCCGTCTGTTGTGAACGTCGTGAGTCTTGCTGAGAGCCGTGTGTGTTGTCTGCAGGGTCACATGCCGTGAATGTGGTCGGTCAGCATCTCGTTTACTCCAGCGGCTCCCCTGAGCCTGAGATGGATTTGCGGTGGGAGGCGTCTCCGTCCTCTTGCAGACCTCGCGGCAGAGCGCCAGTGAAGGCGGGTAGATCCACGGGAGGTGAGCGCTATGGCATAATAACTCTAAATAATGCTTATACCCACCTGTTGGGCATTGTGGAAGCTGATGCCAGCCATCGTTTAGAATAAAGTGCTCGTGTGCCCCTTTGCAGCCTCCCTGCCCAACAGCAGACGGGTCTCACCTACCAGTGACTTGTCAGATGGCATTATAGGCAAAGGTCAGACCTCCCGTCACGCCCACAATCCGATCTTCTTTTATGTGCAGGGTTAGGGCTACACAACATCACATTGTGATTATTTTAAATATTTCCACTTAATATTATGCTGACTGTAAAACAGAAGAGGAGATGAAATTTGCCCAAAATAAACTATAGCCGAACAGAACGGAAAAGATCACTACAACTTAGTGTGTCAAATAAGTTGCTAGTGGTGTGAGTTGTCAACTGACACAAATCAGTACTGACCAATGCAGTGTGATTCCAGGGCTTCGGATAACGGCATTAGCAGATTAGTGGTGCACCTAAAATATAAATGAAGCATATCGTGATACCCAAACTTTGGCATATCCTTATGTTTAAACATGATAGACTTTAAACTGCACAAAGCACCACCACACCACCAGTGGCGGAGCTAGAATTTTTTTAAATGGGGTGGCCAGGGGGTGGCCACTGCTATTTCAGGGGGTCCACACACACGCACTGGACTCATAAAGTTGAAATAATAAATAAGGAATTCAAAAGTTTTATTTCTAAAAAAAGCTTAGGTCATTTACAAAAACATTAGCATAAAGAAAAAACAACCAAACAAAAAATACTGCAATTAGATATCAAACAGACCTGGATTTGAAAAGAAAAACAAAAACACAGATTTAGTCATCAGTTACAAACTTATCCTAGGTATGT
>JABFEA020000029.1:2483894-2504191 GCA_019775915.2 Cyphomyrus plagiostoma
TATGATAAACTATAAAACGTATTTCAAATATGATGTTTTATTATTCGTCTTACCTTGAAACCATGCTCTTGTCTTCGGCTCGTCTTCGATTCGAAAATAGCTTCAGCAGCGTTACCGGCAAAATTCAAAAACCTCTTTAGACAAATGAGATGTCAATCAGCATCAGGCACTGCCAGCAGCAAATAAAATTTTGGGGTGGCACCCGGGGTGGCCAATCGTATGTCAGGGGTGTCCAGTGCCACCCCAGACACCCCTCTGGCTCCGCCACTGCACACCACCAGTGTTTATCCACAATATCTCCTCTTTTATAAGACGATGTGGCTGCTGATCTGTCCCTTTCTTGACCACCATTTCAGTGTTTATCATTTCCATGATGTACCAAAGCAGCAGTAGGTGGTCTGCTCCGCTAACCAAATTTAATCAAACACAAGGATACACCGAAATAACATAGATTACCAACTTTTTGGCATCCAAATATGCCTCTTGTTAATATTTTAGGCATGCGACTAATATGTTTATCAAATTATGGGTGAACGTAAATGCCCGTGTTGTGCAGAAAAGCTGGCGTCTGGACAAATTGTCGGCCTGTTATCTTGAACCCTGATGACCATTACGCATGCACACACGTTGTGACTCTATCACGATATCTTATATCGTGCAACCCTGCTGTATGTTTCCTGCCCCATGAATCATCGTAACTTAATTCATTCTGCTTGGCTTAGTAACAGGACACTGACTCCCTGATACATCATTGGCTTGATTTCTGCTGACGTGGCCTATCTGGGCTTGGTTCTTTCATTTAGTTTTCTTAAATGTTGCCCTTCTTTCTTGGCAGGAGTCTCCTGCACTCCCCTTTCAAGCCCCCAGGGTGTTTCCTTAGATTGTGGCGACAGCAAGCGGAAATCTTGTAATGAGGCTCAGAGAAACCCCCATGATGCCTGCGAGCATCCCAACACCCAAAAGATGGTGAGTTGGCAGTCTTAGGTGTTTTGCCTTAATACCCAGAGGATAGGCTCCTGTGACCGTATGACCTTTTGCCGCTTAGGAGAAGATAACACTGTCCAGCTCTGCTGATGACATGCTGCGGCTGAGTCGGAAGGAGCAGGAGATGGGGATGGAGTACCATCAGATTCAGAAGCTACTACACCAGATGCCGCCAGAATTCAACCCAGAGGAAATAAGAGGTCAGGGATTCAGGGTTCAGGGTTGGAGTGCTGAGAAAAACAATAATAATATTCCCCGCTCAATTATTTATGCTAGAAGGATGGTGGCTATAATTGCATTCCTCAGACAGTGAATATGTATGGTTTCAGGACAACTGCAAACACTTTCTCTTTAGTGTGATAACTCAAAAGGTATTTGATGGGACTTTTTCAAACTTTAAACTTTGCAGATACATTTTCTAGCTGAAGGTCTGCAGCTGAGACAAGTCACCCCAAAAGCAGTGCGGTGTACTGTTGGATCGATAGCAAAATTTTGACTTTGGTACCAGTACCAGCTCTGGTACTTCAGTATGAACACCAACTCAATACTGTAAAACATTCCCATTTAAATGTTATATTGCTTTGAAATTAAACAGGCCTGTTTATGAATTAATCCAGCAGTAATATCATTAATATAGCTTTCACATTGTTAGTGAAATATCCTTAGATTAAACTTCGTTCAGTGCATAGATTCTGATATTAATTTGCTCTCAACTATTACAAAACATCATCCAAGGTTCATTCATGTTGGGTTTTCATTTGTGTTTCTGTTTTTCATTTACCATAGCCTACTTTCATCATTGGGGAAAGAGATATGAATAAACTTGTGTGACTTTAAATAGCAACGCAAAACGTAATAACTGCTAACATCACTATTGTATCTTCTATCTGCTTTCATGCACACATGATGATATTTAAACTTCTTATTTAAATCAGGGTGAGTGACATGTGTTGCCCTCTAGCAGCGTTTGCATACTGCGGCTGTCAACTTTGTCGGTTCAGCCTTTTCATTCAGAAAATTAATGCCATATCTCAGTTCTGCCGCCCTCCTTATCAATTAGAGGCAAGCAATGGGCAACGGTGGTTTCCATCTCCCATCTGTGTAGCTTTTCCGCACAAAAGGCATGTGAGATAACATGACGTAGCTAACTTTTTAGTGTTCTTAAAACACAGTAGAGATATAGCACATTTTTATAGATATCACAATTTGCAAAATGATAGAATCTTATTTAATATTTCTAGTATTGCGATACAATACTGATACCGCTATATAGAACAATGTTAGCACTGCATAGTAAGTGTGTAATGATACACAAAATTAATGATTCAGTACAAACCTCAGTTTTGGGATCATGGTTTGGTGCAATTTCGGTACAGCAAGGAAAACAAAATTTCTCCTGAAATCAATTATTAAAACACAAAGACAGGAACAGTTGTAAACCAATGGCAATGTGTCTACCGACATTTCTGAATAATAGAACCAAAAGATTTGCACATTCTAGATATAATTATATAAAATAAAAATTCAACAATAATACGGCCATCATAATCATAATGTACTAAATTCGGTCTAAATCCCTTGTTCGCTACCACCAAGTGTGATGGCATAATTTTAGCAATAAATATCCCTATAGCCTTTTTTTTGCTTGGTTAAAGTGCCTCAAATGCTATGGGGCGGCTTCTTGCAAAGGTGGTGTCTGTTTTACTCTGGTTGTTCACACACTCAGATGAATGTTGTCTCAAATGAGCTGGATGTGTTTCCAGCAACCTAGACAAGTTTGGTATAGCAGCTGACAGACCACCTTGGTCTTTTCATGTACTCTCTCTCCTGTGCTGGTGTTCCCAAACTGCCGATTATGACTCACTGCAACCAGCAGTAGCTGCAACAAACTCACAACCATAATTGCCATAATGTTTCCATGTTGAACATCTCTGTATCTGTGAATTTAGGTTCTGCCTCTGTCAAGTAATACATTTGTTTCATTGTGCGTACGGACTGAAGATGGTGTAACTGAATGGCACACAGTGAATATGTGTACCTTTACAGCCTTGCTGCATAGTGATAGCAAAGGGAAGGGCCGTATCAGACACTAGATCTCTTTAGTACAAAAAGTTTTAGACAGATTTTTAATAAGCTTTTTTTAGATGTGTTGTATTGGTGAAGATCTTCAAGGGATCAAATTTTGAGACAAATTGCACCAAAATTGAAGCAATGCTGCTTAGTGGCAGCAGAAAGAATGGTGATTGCAGAAAACACTTGACCTTGTGATTGTGGTGACTCAAGTATTTGGATCTTATTTCCACTTCAGAAAAACATTATAAACATTATTATGACTCAAGTGGAAGTGTTTAAGTATCTCGGGGGCTTTTTCATGAGTGAGGGAAAAAGGGAGTGGGAGATCGACCAGTAATGCAGTGGCTGTACTGTTCAGTCATGGTAAAGATGGAGCTCAGCCTGAAAGCAAAGCTTTCAGTTTACCAGTCGATCTATGCTCCTACCCTGACCTACGGTCACGAGCTTTGGGTAGTGACCAAAAGGATGAGATTGTGGGTATAAGTGGAAGAAATTGGTTTCCTTCACCAGAGGTGATCAAAGTAGAGCTGTTGCTCCTCTGCATCAAAAGCAGCTAACTGGGGTGGTTCAGGCACCTATTAAGGATGTCTCCTGGGCACCTCACTGGAGAGGTATTTTGGGTACATCCAACAGGACACGCTGAAGAGATTACATCTCTCGGCTGGCCTGAGAACGCTTTGGTATTCGCCTGGTGGAGCTGGAGGAGGTGGCTGGGGACAACATTATATGGATAAAGCTCTTTGTGTGAATTTATTTCGAACCAAATCAGAAAAAAATTGAAGTAGCGGGGCTAGGTGCCAGCAAAGGAAGGAAAGGGTGACTGCAGAAGATGCTTGACCTTGTAAAGTCAAACCTCCCAGGAACATTGTATGGCTGATGATTTGGCGCATATTCCATTTTGAAACAAATCACACCAAGATTGAAACGGTGTCAGTGAACAAACTGCCATAGGTGCAGATTGTGAGACAAGTCACACAAAGTTGGTCTAAAATATTTTTTGGAGAGAGTGTGTAGGGAAGCTACAAACTGTTGGGCATGTGGGACGAGTAGGGATTAGATGGGGAGGTTTGACTTGGGGTGATGGAGCCTGCT
This sequence comes from Cyphomyrus plagiostoma, assembly GCA_019775915.2. NCBI lineage: Eukaryota > Metazoa > Chordata > Actinopteri > Osteoglossiformes > Mormyridae > Cyphomyrus > Cyphomyrus plagiostoma. The sequence goes on from JABFEA020000029.1 coordinate 2,488,044, forward strand.
GGTGAATACATTGTTGTCGTTCTGACAGCATCTACTTATATTTTCTCTAAATGTAACTTTTGTGATTATCTTCCTGCAGAGTGGCAACAGAATGGGAACACTGCAGTGAAGACCAAGGCAGAGTCCTCCTCAGAGAGTTTGCCAGCTGCTCCATACAGCCCAGCCTGCCAGTCAAGTCCTCCCCTGAAGCCCCATCCACCATTCCGTCCTCGTCCACCCAACAGGCCCAGCCTGAACAATGACAGCCCTGCTCATCAGCCGGTCCTGCCCATCCAGCCCAGTCCTCCAATACAGTCACACAAACCCAAGACCAGCAGACCAACCCGTCTTAGGAAGGCATTCAGCCTCAAGACCCAGTCAACTTTATCCCATAGTTCAGGTTCAGACCATTTTTACATCACATTTGAAATGTGGATATAGTAATAGGGGCTCCACCTTACATGCTGTCCTTCTGGTGGTCTCCAGATGATCTATCTCCAGGGAAGCAAAACCTACAACCCATCCCTAGGCCTGAGCAAGCTCTGACAGACAGCCTCAGTCTTCTCAGCTCTGAGGACTGGTGGGTACCTGTTTCCATAAACTGCTTTAGTTACACATCAGATTTGAGAATACAGTCCATTGTTGTTTTTGAGAACTGTCAAATACAGTGTCTAGTTGTGTTCCTGAGTCCTGTTTTCACTGAATCTCAGGGAGAAGAAGATAGAGGGTCTGGAACTTGTACGCCGCCTGGCGCAGTTCCATACTGAATTGATGTCTGACAGACTTCACGATACCTGCCTTGTAGTGATTGACGAGGTATTATGGCCTTTTAATTCTATCATCTGAAATTAGCAGCTTAGATGTATTATCTTGTTAGGTCTCAGTCACCTCAATAGTTGCATCTGCAGCCAGTGTTTTGTCTGTGTATTTGCTGATCTCCAGGTGAAGAACTTGCGATCAGGAGTCTCCCGCGTGGCAGTGGCGACATTGGGAGAGCTCTTCACCCACATGAGGAGAGAGATGGACCCAGAGCTTGACTACACGGTCAAGGTGTTGCTGCACAAATCTGGGGAGACCAATGCTTTCTTAAGGCAGGACGTGGACATGGCCCTGGATAGTATGGTGCAGAACTGCACACCCGTCCGGGTCATGAACGCCCTGCTTGCTGGAGGCCTGAAGTAAGTACTCCACACAAATGCGTCGTACTGAACTGCACCTTTGCAAGTGTTGTATACCTAAGCTGGCTGTAAAAGTTAGATATAGACTTCTCGGCGCTAATGGACCTTTAATTGTTTTTTCCGGTATTTATATTGAAGCCACTCAGAGCTAATTGCTTGATTTCCAACCTCATTTCCAATGTGCAGTCATTTGAACACAATGGTTAGGAAGTGCACGGCTCAGCACCTCGCTCACCTTGTGGAAGTCATGGGTGCTGAGCGTCTGCTCTCCAGCAGTCGAGAGCTCACGGACCGTATCCTGCCCGCCGTCGCCAAACTGGCGCATGATTCTTCACAGGACACCAGGTATGGAGGACTAGAATAACCTTTGATGATATTACACTTACGGCTGGGTGATATGGTGATAAAATTCCGTACTGTGATTATGAACACTCATTTTCCCATAAATTTGAATATCGTGAGTATTGCGATATACCCTCAACAGACGTTTTCTTTCATAATTAACCATTTATAATGCACTAAATTTACAGAAGTTCTATCAAGTTATGAGTCTGTTCTTGGTGTAATTTGTCATTATACCTGTCACATGTTTCATAACTATTAGTAAAACATTTTGGTCGTGAAACCACCCGTTATATTTTACCCTTTTATATATATGAATTTTAGAATATTTTGATAAATATTGATATTATGAAAATGTCTGAAAATATTTCTGTATCATTTTTATAGCATATTGCCCAGTCCTAATTACACTAACTGTCTCTATCACTAATCAGCAACAGCCATTGATAGCAATTTGCGTATCAGCAACCACTTATGAGTAATAGCCATTGATTGGTTTCCTGTTCCTCAGACACTTTGGCCGTCAAATGCTGCTTTTTCTGGCATCTCACAAAGACTTTGATAAGCTATTGGAGCGGCACATTCCAGACAAGGAGGTCGTCACTGTCAAGAACACAGTGCTATCGTTGAGGAAGAAGGTAAAGTTGTTGGTCTGCAGTCGCACTCAAAAAAAACTTTTACGTAAAAATGTCATCAAGTAGTTTCATGCAACTGTTTAAAATAACTTTAAAGTCACTTAATCCATAAAGCATAGTTTGCATGCCATTACAGTCTGTGAATGATTGAATGAATGGACTTTTCATTCCCTTTGTAAACAGACTGAGCCTCGGGGTTTTGTTAAGTTTTTGTTTTTTACTGTTCACAGAGGAGCCCCTTTTTATTCCTTTATGAGCTTCTCATGGTCTTCATTTAGTTACCCATCAAGGGGATTGAGCTGGAAAGCTATCCTTGATTCAGTGATATCAACCTAGAAGGAAAAAAAGAACGCACAAACATTCAAGAAAATGACTCCTGGTGTATGACAGTCATTCTCTGATTTTTCGTGCTGCTACTCCTTCCTTTTTTCCGGAGCACTCTGGATAGTTTACTGGTGTACACATCCAATCGCCACACACATTTGTGGTTCATCACCAGCTCCAAATGGTGGCCCAGTTTTTGCTTAAACATGTCTCTATCACCCATTTTTTCGGACGATATACCAACATGATAGCCAGCAAACTGAAATTGATCGATGCCATACATCTAGGTTTGTGATAGATGTGATAGATAAAACTTATGAAGTACAGAAAATGACATTCTTATCTCATGCTGTGTTAGTGCTTCTGAATTATATATCAAAATTATATATATTTTTCATATATGTATATAAAATTTTCCTATGTAGGTGATGAGGAGGGCTTCAAACATATCAGCATTATCACGAACTGTAGATTTCCCAATATATAACTACTTGATATTGATGATCCAAAACTTGCATCGATATAATAACATCTTTTACTTCTTACCTGTATTTTGTGGCATGGGAAATGATAATACATGGTGATCAGATTTGACCATATGGTTGTTGTTGTGCCAAGCACATGAAAACATGCTCCATACGTGCACAAGTAAACCAAATAAACTTTTAATTGAAAATGAACAACTGACTGAGTTTAACTTGGTTTAACCTGTGTTGTGTAACATCAGTGAAAAATGTATAACTAAATGCAAAAACAGTGAATCTCATTTCTTTTGAGTGTGCCTGGTGTTTGTGTACAGGGAGTGTACAGGCAAAACATTTGTGGACTGTCACCTCTGCAGGAACTGGAAGGTGTGTGTCAACTATGAAATTTGTGCAAGCGGTGCATTATGGGTAATCATATGGCTCACTGTTTTTATCAGGAAATGGAAGGGGCATCTCCAAAAACCCGTTTGATGACGCGGCGTCATTCACTCAACGGTGGCACAACCCGAGCTATGTCTCTCAGCCGGGAGCCCTCCAGCCTCAAGCAGTATGTTTTATCTTCTAATCGAATAAAATATGCAAAATTCCAAAATTTGGTTACCATTCAAAATTCCACATATGCCCTGCCTTCCTGACATCAGTACTATGTTTTTCTGTTCGCATAGGGATCTTGATGGATACTACTGCAAGGGCCAGGCGAGTAACTTTGCAGACAAGACAGAGTACATCAAGAAGCTCAATGCCCTGATGTTGTCAAAAGACTTCCGTGAGCGTATCAGGGCTCTGGAGCAGCTAGTATCTGACTGTGAGCAGAACCCCGACATGGTCATCGTCAACTTATTCCCGGTAATTAATAGCAGACTGTTAAGAGCTGTAGTATTCATAACTGTGTTGTGTTGTTGCCATTACCTTGTTATGGAATTTCACAAATTGTACCCTCTCTCATCACTTCACAGGTATTTGATGCCATCAAAGCCAGGCTCCAGGAATCCAACAGCAAAGTCAATCTCAGTGCCCTACAATGCTTACGGAAGATCACTGCACCCCTGAAAGACCACCTGGCTCAGGTGGTCTCCTTACTTGTTCCTGCCATTGTAGACAATCACCTCAACTCGAAGAACAATGCCATCTACAGCGCAGCTATTGGTGTCATCCATGCTCTAATGGAAAACATAGGTAAGACACTCGATGTTATTGCAGGTGCCATGGAAAATATTCCCAAATACCAGAAGAGGCAAAGACTTGAACTCCTTTCTTCTTAATTTCAGATAACGCTCTTCTGCTTCAGCCGTTCTGCACCAAAGCTCAGTTCCTTGGTGGCAAAGCCAAAGTCGACCTTATCATGAAGGTTTCAGGTATGTTCATTACAGCTCACTGCAAGACAGGAATTGGTTCTGAAATTTCTTAGTAGCCATGTGCCAGTGACTGACCTCTTGCTGCACCCTGCTGTGTCTTACAGACCTTGTGTATGAGCTGTACCCCCGCAAGCCCCAGGTGGTGGAGCAGAAAGCACTACCCCTCCTGTGGTACCTCCTAGGCACTTCCAGCAAAGGAGCATCCCTACTGGCCCGGGGCTGTAGCGTGTCTGCGGCCACCGCCGTCCTGTGCCAAGCCCTGCACAGCCACATGGGACCCAGTTTGGCAGAGTGTGCCTCATCTCAGCACCCCAATGTCTACAAGAGCTTCAACAGACTGCTCAAGTCCATCTCCTCCCACTTACAGCATTAAAAAAGACTAAACGTATAGCTTACTTGAAATTAGATTTATATTGATGTAGTTTCAGATAAATGTATTAGTTCATGCACTTTTGAAAAATTATTTTTAGATAGATTTTAATTAGCCCTTACGAATAGTGGTAAGTTCTATAGAGTAGAATACATTATAAGAACTTTTTATTTAATGAAAATGTTCTTGAGCTCTTGGTATCAGGATTCTTGCCCTCAAACAACCTGCTCTTTTGCACTTTTGAACAAATGGTACACTATTGTGACGGGCTATCATCATCGATTGTGTCACTGATGTACTTGTCATTGTTGTAGCTTGTGAACTCAATGAACATGGACTGAAATGCTGTGGAATGTACTATTTAAATGCACAAAACACTTGAAGGGATGTATAGTTTTGCTATTTTTAAAATATGTCGTATGTGACATTTCCATGATGTGTCTTACTGGGCTGTTCTGATTTGTTAGGATTTTTAATGAAAACAAATGGCTTTTGTAACAGTTCAGGTCTGTAATTGCACAGTATTCCCTTATTCTTTATGCTGTAATATTGCAGTATATCTTTGAAATTTGTTGTGAAGTCCATCAACAAAGAGGTTTTCCAAGTTGGAACTGTCTTATGGTTTCTGCATGACCAAAATTCAATGACAGGGAACAAAATGGATGTTAATATTTTGTTATTGATATACTATTGTACAAAGATGCCTGAATGAAATGTTGGACGTAAAACAATTTTACTAAGGTTAGAGAGATGTTAATGTGTTATATTTTTGATTTAATTTACCAATTTATACATGTACTTACACCCAGTCCTGTGATTTTGCAATTCCAAATCGTGCCAGTCCCAACGTAGCCTTTCGCATTTTCCACAGCTAAATTGTACTGTACCTGTTTCTGAAAAATTGAGAGAAATTATATATAAATATATATATAAACTGTATATAAATAAATTGTTTTATTTATCTAAATAATTGTGCCTGTCATGTCATGTTGGAAGCTCTGCTGTTCTTATGACAGTGGTAAATAAAAGTAAAGTAGGATTGTGTTGAATAGTTAAAACATCTGAACCATCATATACATTTTTCTACATTTTCTGTTGAATTAATATTTTAAGATATAGCTGCATTCGTTTTGCGGCTAATATTATAGCAATTAGAAATACTTCTTTGATCAAATCTTAGAAGCTTTAAACGCATATGAAATGAGCGAAACACTGGTATTCAGTACACTTCGTGCTGCTTTAAGATTACAAAATATCAACTCATTGCTTCGTTTCAACAGAGCTGAGAGAGTGCTTCTTGAATCTGATATTAGCTACCACAGGCATCTCTAAAACTGACATCTTTAAAACTGCATTCCTTCCGGCCCTATGCGGCCCCACATTAAGAAGATGGATGGGATGATTATGCCAAAACTGATTGGGTTGCAATCTTGTATAACATCGGCTTTTACAGATGGCGTCATGAATTAAATTACGGTTTTTATACTGTGCTACATGCTACTGAATAAATAGGGACAATTGGGTGGTTTCAGGGTAAAACCATAGCCTCAAAATATCATTAAAATTCAAAGCTCTGATTGCAATAAACTCACAACTTCCCCTTAGTGACCAGAATAACCAGTCCCGCCCTCGGAGTACGCGCTCCGAGGGCTAATGCGCATGCCCATCGGCAACGTCACTCAAATAGGCGAACGCGCAGTTGAAGAATGAGCTGTAGAAAACGCGGCTTCGTGCTTTGCTGATAGCGAGGGGAAAAACGAAGCATATTGCGTTCAAAACAGATTTTAATGGACGAATTTGGTGAGTTGTGTCTCTGGGGAAGTGCTGTTATTTGTTTATTAGTTCTGTATTTTGGCTAGACTGACTGAAAATGCAGATATGTAGAAACTAGATGGTAGATATCGCGCGCGGTGTGAAGGTTGTGTGGGAATGGCGTGGGTAGGCCCAGGCTTCACGCGCAGCTCGCTAAGCGATTAAATATTTTAAGATGTACCTCGGTTTTGGAAGCATCCCGTAAATGATACGTATTTAAAAAATTCTAGTGAAAAGCTTTTTAGGACTTTTTTAATGACGTGTGTGAGTTTTGTGTCAACCACCCGAGTAATTTATCGCTTGTTGAACGGAGCGCCAGCTAGCTAGCTGTCTAGCCAACTTCCTTATCTATGCGGTCGTATGCGCTAAAACGACCCCAATAAAAACAGCATTTCCATGTAGCGATTTCTTTTGTAAATCAGTTTAGTTTTATTGCTAATAGCATTTTAATAAGCAAAGTTACAGGAACTATGGAATATATAAACTGCCAGCATATTGACCTGCTTGCCCCGTCTCTTGGTTTTTCATGCTTTATAAACGACCTATAATCCAAGACAGCGCTAGTCCACTAATTGGTGCGATGGTTTTACAATGCCCGGTTGCAAAGTATTCCAGTATGTAGCGCTATAGTCTGGTTCCAGTAACTGGGCAAAGGGCGAAGAGCCGCCAGCTAATTGCTAACTAATCATAATAAACGCATCAGACGCTAGCAGGCAGTCGTGCTGCGCATTTTTCACATTGCGTAGCTTTCTTGTGTACTTTGCTTTCTCTGCGTTTGAGAATCGTAGGTAGAAACGTAGTTACCGTACAGCTAGGCTAGTGATGTAGTCCTGTTATTTTTAACCCCGTTTAAGTCCATTTGGATTTGTTTTGCCGTTGCCGCAGATTAAGCGAACAGGACCTACAATGTGAACGTGTTTTAAATGCTTCGGTTTACATCACGGTTACTGTTGATACTTTAAAAGCTGACTCATTGGTGGATGTCGCAAGCCGAAGTGGCTTTGCAACTGTAATTAGGTGGATTTACAGGCAAGTGTACACGTTTTTTCTGATAAATTTGTTCTCGTTTGTTGATTTATTAACACCATTAGATAGCTATTTCTAGCTGTGGTGTGGTGGAGTAACAGTATAGAATAACCATATCCCACCCCCCCACCCCTCTGTGCAACAGATCAGTCCTATACAGAACAGCCCATGACTGGTGTGCTTCAGTCTGATCCTGTTGGGGGCTGCACCCTGACAGGCACAGAAGTTGCAGGGAATGGCTGCCAGCTTGCAACCCCCCCCATTTCAGCCCAAGGACAGGACCCCACCCAGAATGTTGGGCCTTCCTCGGACAACATTTCTGAATCAGTGGGTGATTTGCCACCAGCCCCAACAGAACAGGATCCATCTGCTGCGCCGTTGGCTGAACAGTCAGAGTCTGTACCACAGGAGCTCCCCCAGCAGCCAGAGTCATCTGAACAGGGCAGTCCAACCAACATGGAGCTGGAGGATACGTCCAAGGATGCCGGGGAAGCGGAGGCGGAGTTGTCCAGTGCCGAGGTGCCGTTTCCTGCAGAGTTTGAGAAGTACTCAAAAGTAGTGGAAGAGAACCCGGAAGACTTCACAGGTTGGACTTACCTGCTGCAGTACGTGGAGCAAGAGGTGAGAGTTCAGCCTGAACACGGCAAATGTCACAAATGCTCTATACACTCGACAATTTTATACTTGTGATCTTTCAGAATCATGTTGGAGCTGCTCGGATGGCTTTTGACTCCTTCTTTGCCCGCTACCCGTACTGCTATGGCTACTGGAAAAAGTATGCTGATCTCGAGAAGAAAGCTGGAAATGTAAAGACGGCAGAGGAGGTAAATGGAAGTTTCGGGGGAGGGTTCCCATCTTCTAACAGTCCCCTTGAACAGCTTTATGAATTGGCCAATCGCAACTGTCATTCGCTGAAAGAAAGCTTAATTCTGTTTTAACATAACTAATAAACTGCTGTCATGTGGTGCCTGCGATGTTACTGCTTGATTCTTAAACATTTTTAAATTTTATATCTAGGTTTGCTTATTTGTCAGTAGGCCTCCAAACTAAATGAATCAAATATTTGAGACATCATCTCCCATATAATATTCATTAGATTTTGTGAAATGCTTTGGAAACTTCAGTGTTTTCTGGGTGACAGTCATCTCTATGCTTATCTGTTTGGTTTCCTGGAATTAGTTTATGAATCTTACGCAGCCCAGTAGTCATATCTAGATCGTCTTTGAGGTTTTTCTTGTCCAACTTCTTGTGTAATACTTTTGCTTACACCCTCTTTTATCAGCACATTTTTTGCATGGTGGTGTGCAAATGTGTTCTTTCCTTACACAATTTGCACTGGTCTGCTGTATATTTGGTCAGGCACTGGAAGAGCTGCTGCAATGGTTCTGTGCTGCAAAGTCTGTGCCTCCAAATAAAGCATTATCCTCGGCCTGGTTTGAAAGCAGGACCCTGAAATCTTAGAAACTAGCACAACTTGCTGCTCCTGTTGGACACCTGAACCCTGCTTTATCCAACCCAGTAAATGGTTCTGCCTTTTCAGCCTGAATTTGTGTTTTCAGTTGCGTAACATCTCATTTATCAGTTAAGGTTGCGTGGCACATAAGTCCAGTGTTGGCTGTGCACTGGAGGTTTGGGTGGCAATCGTGACCTCTTACAGACTGGCGCTTCTTGCTTCAGGTTTACCGTCAGGGCCTCCAGGCCATCCCCCTCAGTGTGGACTTGTGGTTACACTATATCAACTTCCTGAGGGAGACGGCCGAACCAAACGACCCTCAGGCAGAGGCGACGATACGATCGTGAGTAGCGCCACTCGCTCTGTTTTTGATGTAGATGACTTCTTGAATACGATTTGATCAGTCGCAGTCCTTTCTCATCTTATGCTCCTTAACCAAGGGGTTAATTCATTCCTCCTCTGCAGATTTATAGACTTTCTGTGCAACAGTAGTAAGACCTGTGTGTTAAAAAGCAAACTAAGATTTGTGCTGCATGCTGGTTTTGAGGTGTCACTTACTTGGTGTTGTACTCCATCCATCAGTGCGTACGAGCATGCGGTGTTGGCTGCAGGCACCGACTTCCGTTCCGACCGCCTCTGGGAGGCCTACATCAATTGGGAGACTGAGTTGGGGAACCTGGCCAATGTCACCGCTGTCTACGACCGAGTCCTGGGCATCCCAACGCAGCTCTACAGCCACCACTTCCAGAGGTGAAGCAGCCGGCGTCTGGCAGACCTGCACAAACTTCTCGAGCCTTTGCTTTACTTGCCTCTTTGAAGGAGTGTGCAAAGCTACCTTTAATCCCTTCAGCATCCCTGACGTACATGCCCTACATTGGGTCCAAGTGCAAGTAAAGGGCCACTTGGTGAGGAAGACCCAAGCCTGGAACTGGAGAGCCACAACCCACCTTGTTTCTGAATGCGAACATCGGTCATTGATCTCCACCTCAGGTTTCGGGAAATCTGCCTTACAGTACTTCTGATGGGTTCTCGACGACACCGCGGTCGGTCGCAGCCTTTTGATGTGGACGCGTACTGTGCCGTAGGTTCCGAGACCACATCCAGAACAACCTGCCCAAGCATTTCCTGCCTCTGGAGGAGTTCGTGCGCTTGAGAAAGGAACTGGCTGCGACGAATGGGCACGGCGAAGGAGAGCCGCCACCTGAAGACCCCGAGCTTCCGCCTGGCACCGAGGACCTCGCTGACCCTGCCAAGGTACGTCCCGATTTTTGCTTGTCGGTGCTCATGCACAAAGTACATGCAAAGCGGCGGCTGAGTGTGTCTCTCTGGGCTTGAAAGGTTTGAGAAACGGGTCTTTGATTTCACTGATTCTGGGTGAATTCATTCTTTCAGCTGGTCACGGAGATTGAGAACATGCGACACAGGGTGATGGAGTCCCGCCAGGAAGTGTTCAATCACAATGAGCATGAAGTCAGTAAGCGCTGGGCCTTCGAAGATGGGGTGAGTTGAAAGGTCGCCAGCCTCACTTTGACTGCTTTTTAACCCTCAGGCGTCTGAGGCTTCTCAGCCACTTTTGTGGTAGTCTGACATGCCTTGACATTTTAAAATATTTCTAAAAAGCATTTATCCAAAAGTGTTACGTGTGTTTTTACTCTGCTCAAACTCTGCATCAGTGATGAGACCACTTACGATATTATTGTATTTTTTTTTTTTTTTTAAATCAACTTTAAACATACTTTTCAAGAACCGATTTCAGACATGCTGAGACATTGTAAGAAATCACATTTATAAACATTTAGCCAAGACTTTTGAGCTCTGAAGCTTAGACAGTGGTTGGCTACACAGGTGAAAGAGACCCTGAAATTTTATGTGGTTTGATTTCCAAAGTGTTAGATCTTGAGTGACACACTTTTTCTCAGTCAGTGGCCTTCAGGATGAATATTGTTGGGATAGGTGTCCCCACACCTGTAGTAGTTTGCATACTGTCAGTGGCCCATCAGTCTGGAATGTCACTGCACCCCACACCCATCACTTTGGAAAGGCACTTTGAAACGCAAGAAAAGTAGCAACAATAAACTCCTTTTCACAGTTTATTGGTAGATTGAATGGAAAAACTGTGAGCATATAAACATGATGCAGTGCCTATGCAGAGTTAATGGAAATAAAATAATTCACTCAACACTCTGGGGACGAGGGCATCGTCGACTGCATATTTTTCTTGTATATTTCAGTTTATATCTCGCTGAAATCATTATGTAGAATCATGGAAAAAAAAACACTGACTAAATCCGTAATGTATCTTCAAAACTTCCATTGTCAGGAGTATTAAAGTTTTTAAAATTAGGTTGAATAGGCAAAAAAATCAACCATGTCACCTTTTTTTTTACCAGCATGGGGGGCGTGTAGTACTGCTCTCAGCTGAAGATCGTTATTTGCATTCTAAATAGCAACATCCTGTATTGAAACGCATTTGCATGTGAATGAACAATGCTGAAATAATGATAATAATCGATACTTAAGTTCCCCAAGGGGACAACATTCTTTACACCTCCCTCAACTTAGTAAGTTGCCTGCTATGGGTGGCTGCCCTTTTTTTGCGGAGTTAAGGGTCTTGCTCAAACACCTGCTGACGTACTGAGGCTGGGTTTGAACCGGCGACCTTCTGATTACAGGCACACAGGCTTACTGAGCCACGAACACAGGTATGAGAGTCGCTGCTGAAAGTGGCAACACTGATGCAAAGCTTCAGCGGCTGAGACGTATCCGTGTGCCACTTTGTTCCCGATCAGTGTAAATGCTACCCAGACATGTGCTCTTGTTTATTTTGGTCACAATGGGAGTATTCACATATTTCTATACCCAATACTAACTGTCGTTTTATCATGTTATCATGCAAATAGTGCAATTTGCAAATGGGAAGGCGATCGGAGCTGCTTCAAGACACAGACGCTTAAGTCAGTCACTCCTTTCTGTTCATATCACGAAGCTGTAAAAATATTAGTTTCTACCTATATATATTTGAAAAGTAGACCATCTGAGGTTTCTGTGGGTGTTTTTTTTTTTTTTTTTGTGTGTGTGTGTGTGTATATGACAAACTTGCAGTGTTATTTAAACGGTGCAGCCGACTCCAGAGGGTTAAAGGATGAGCCGCACTTACCCAAAGGCCTCTCTACAAGCAAACTCTCACTTTTTGGTAGATTTGCAGATCTCTCTCCGTTTTGCGGTTTCATCTTTCTTTGCCTTCTAGATCAAGAGGCCGTATTTCCATGTGAAACCCCTGGAGAAGACTCAGCTGAACAACTGGAGGGAGTACCTGGACTTTGAGATCGAAAACGGGTCCCTGGAGCGTGTGGTGGTGCTGTTTGAGCGATGTCTGGTGGCCTGTGCCCTCTACGAGGACCTGTGGATTAAGGTAATCAGGAACCTTTTCCCCCTGTCAGCGCCTTGACCGATTTCAACTACTCTCTGCGCAGTTTATTTGTAATGTTGATATGTGACTGTATCTGTTGTATTAGGGGATGGCCCGCTTGCCACCAGATTTGACTGCTGCATTTGCCAACTACGTTGCATCTCTTCGTCCTACCTTACAGAAACTAATCTTTATGGTTCGATGAAGGTGCTGATGGGTTTAAAAGAATTTTAAATGTTCTGTCAATGTATTCTCGTGCGGGGACTGGGAGCGGCGGTGTATTCATGTATTATACTTTGCCTTTTATCTCTCTGATCTCCCTACCCCCTCCCTTCTTAAAGTATGCAAAGTACATGGAAAACCACAGCATCGAAGGCGTGCGCAATGTTTTCAAGAGAGCCTGTATGATCCACCTGCCGAGGAAGCCGGCCATTCACCTGCTGTGGGGCGCCTTTGAGGAGCAGCAGGGTAAGTGCAAGCATTTGTCGCAGTTTACGCCCCCCGTTACTGCAAGCAGTGTTATTGTAAAATCGGGGTTCGCTAGCATTATTCGTTAAGTGGGTAGGGGTAAGAGGTGGGCGATAAATAGATTTTTATCGACTTTGATTCGAATTTACAGTTCAGGACGATGTGTTTTTATGAAAATCGATTTTATTACTTTTACACGCTAGCACCAAAAGCGGAACTAATGCGACGCGCCGTTCCTCACGGGTAAATTAGCGTGGGACCCAAACACTGTAGCGGATTCACAAACATCATGGCGATGGTTCGGTTTTGCGCCGTCGGACACAGACCAAAACAAGTCCTCCTGGCAAAGTCTGTTTAAAAACTGTTGCGACCAAAGGAAGCAGCACGACAAATTTATTCCTGCACCTAAAGCAGAGGCACACAGTGGAGTGGGAGAAGTGCAGCTCCCAGCAAAATGAAAATACACGCAGCACCAGTACAACATCCAAAGTTAAGCAAGCAACTGTCCCTCACATGTTTTCAAACTCTGCCATATGATGAGTGGGGCACAGTGGAAGGCGATAACGAACGTTGTCGCGATGTATATTGCAAAAGACATGGTGCCCATACATACTGTGGAAAAGCTGGGATTTATTAACATGCTAAAAGTTTTTACAAGTTTCTAAAAATGTTTACAATGACGTGGTCAGCCATTTCACAAGCATCTTTTTCGGCTGGTCAGATTGCACTTTAAAGTAAAATAAACAAAGTTAAAACTTGTTTTGAACCATGTCTTTGTCATTTGTAGTTTGAGTAGGGGAGGGGAAAATCGATTGAAATTGAAGATTGGATTTATTGTGAGAATTTTTATTTTTGGGACGTATTGCCCAGCTCTAGTAGGCGTGTAATGGTTCTCCAGATCCACAGTTCAGCGCAGACCTTGATTCTTGAGCCATGTTAAAAAAAAATAATAATTTGTGTGTGTGTGTGTTCATCGCAGACAATTTGGAACCAATTTAGCCACAGGCTTGATCACTTGATCAGGATTGGACCAAAATAGTCATGTGGGATGCCGTTTGAATACAATGAAATGGGTATAAGTGTGCCTTTAATATTAGAATTGTTTGCTTTTGTAACATTATACATTAACATTAAAATTAGTTTTGTAATATAGTGACAGCTGAGCAGTTTGCACCGGCAGTGATCTCAGTAGGTCGACTTGAGGGGGGGTTATTGGGGTTCCATCTTCTGGAACTGACATGAGGTTATGAATGTTTGTATTGCACTTTATATGGATTGCTTGCCTAACTTTCACTTGATTGCGTTTCAGTTGGAGTGTAGATGTCGGCGGCTACTTGCTTGTGCATGACATGGTGAGGCTTGGATCGGGTGCTCCGGACTTCCTCCTCCTTACCCCTGTTCCGTGCTTTAGGCAACATAGAGGAGGCACGTGGTATCCTGAAGACCGTGGAGGAGGCCGTGCCTGGACTGGCCATGGTGAGGTTGCGTCGGGTCAGCCTGGAGCGTCGCCATGGAAACCTGGAGGGCGCAGAGGCGCTGCTGCGGGATGCCATTGAGAATGCAAAGAATGCCAGCGAGTCCTCCTTCTATTCTATCAAGCTGGCACGGCACCTTTTCAAGGTGCAGAAAAGCTTGCAGAAGGCCAGGAAAGTACTGCTCGAGGCTATTGAGAAGGATAAGGTGAGGCTGACCCCATTCCCTCAAATCACTAATGAGAAGAGCCCCCTTCCATAATTTTGTGAGTATGGATTGTAAAGTGTCCTGTGGATGGAGTAACCGTTGCAGGAATTCCTGGCCTAGAAGCAAGGCCAGTGTATCAAGCTGCACTAAATACAGACCTGGAGGAATGTGAACTGTGCAGCACAACCAGCAAGGGTTTTTTTTTTTTTTTTTTTTTTTTTTTCTCCCCCCACCCCGTAACGGTTTACAGGCATTACCGGTGGTGGTGGCGGTTTGTACAGCTGTCACACCAAAGCGCACTGGCAGTGCGTGAGACTTGGTGGGCGTCAGTGAATTTGCAGTGAAATGCAATTGTTCGCCTGTGTGCGTTCAATAACGATGCTTTGCCCCTTTGCACCCACAGGTTTCGGAAATCTCTACGCCCGGCTGCGCTTTTGTGTCTGCGTCTAGAGATCAAAACTGATAACTGAACTGTATTTACTGATTGAAACACTTTCAGATGAGCCCCAGGCTTTACCTGAATCTTCTTGAGCTGGAGTACAGTGGGGATGTGCGACAGAGCGAGGAGGACATTCTGGCCTGCTTCGACAGAGCTCTAAGCAGCCCCATGCACCTTGAGTCCCGCCTCACCTTCTCTCAGCGCAAAGTGGAATTCCTTGAGGACTTCGGCAGCGACGTTAACACGTGTGTATTTGCCTGTCCTGCCCCTTGCATGCAGAGGTAGACATTTCAGGTCCAGAAAGTAAAATTCCAGACCAGGATTTTGTTTTAACCAATCAGTTGAGTACTATGTGACTGACTATGTTCAACCGGTTGGTTGTAACAAAATCATGGTCTGGATTTATACTTTCTGGACCTGAAATGTCCACCTCTGCTTGCATGTGGCACATTCGTTACCGGTTGGCTAAATGTTCCTTTTAATACCCCGTCATTAATTCAAACTGCAGGCTTGTGGCTGCTTATGAGGAACATCAGAAGCTCCTGAAAGAACAGGAATCCTCAAAGAGGAAGGCTGAAAATGGGTAAGTTTGCTGTCGATTTTTGCATTATAAAGCCTTGCTGAATCGCTATACGGGTTTCACTAACAAAGAACTGAGCAGCATTAGTTTAAAATGAACTTGTCAGCCAGGATGTACTCGCTAAGCATTAAGTGATATACTCTGCAGCTCACAGGAGCCGGACCTTAAGAAGCAGCGCATGGACGAGCACAGCATGAACCAGGGGCACATGATGCCCGACATGCAGGCCAATCATTCAGCCTACAATTACAACTGGTACCAGGTTAGTCCTGAATGCTGCGGTGACTGCTTGGGTTTGATCTGTCTGTCGCTATTTGTATATGCACGCCTTCCAGTGTTGTAGCCAGTAAACCTGTGCCCTTAATATGCCCCTCTTTTTTTTTGTTTTTTCCAGCAATACAACTACCAGAACCCGTGGGGTTATGGACAGTACTATCCCCCCCCTCCCACCTGATCAGAAGATACTGGGAGATGAAAATGTTTAATTTCTACCCCGTCCTGCAATGCAACTTCCTCTTTCCATTGGTGACACATGCCCTCTGGCGGGGGGGGGGGGGGGGGGGGGGGGGGGGGGGGGGGGGGGGGGGGGGGGGGGGGGGGGGGGGGGGGGGGG
>JABFEA020000029.1:2508474-2529020 GCA_019775915.2 Cyphomyrus plagiostoma
GGGCTCTGTGTAACTCACTGCTGTCTTAGGGCTCTGTGTAACTCACTGCTGTCTTAGGGCTCTGTGTAACTCACTGCTGTCTTAGGGCTCTGTGTAACTCACTGCAACTTACGCAGAGCCCTAAGACGGCAGTCGGCTGCGCAGAGCCCTAAGACGACCGCAGTCACTGACTGTGGTCTTACATGTCTCTTGCAGGTGGTCAGAGAGCTGATGAACCAGACTCAGCAGTTTCGCATCCTGGCCCTTAGTGCCACTCCAGGGGGAGACATCAAGGTGAGCAATGTGTCAGAGCAGAGAAGAGCAGCCCCCCCTCCCCCCGCGGTCCCCCTGTTGAGCGCTGGACCTCTGTGTCGCTCCCTACAGGCAGTGCAGCAGGTCATCTCCAACCTCTTGGTCTCTCACATCGAGCTGCGTTCTGAGGAGAGCCCCGACATCCAGGCCCACTCGCACCAGCGCAGTGTGCAGAAGATCGTCGTTCCCCTTGGAGACTTGCTCTCAGGCTACCAAGCCCGTTATCTGCAGGTAGGCACTTGGGCTATGTTGACACTCCTGCTGTAAAAGCCAGGATCACTCTTTACTTCCGAGGATGAATTGCTGCGACGAACACATCATTTCATTGGGTATGAGTAAAATTGGGCCACTGTTAGTTATGAAATGTTCTGCTGCCACCTTGTGGTATGGATATGACAGTTCCGTGTGGTGATTTGTTTTAAAAATATATGCACCCTATATTGGCAAAGCTAATTAGTAAAGTGTGTTTGATTTTTATTTAAAGAGAATGAACCCAATGCCCTCCTGGTCAGAGAAGGGGGTGGAGGGGTGTTTAGGAGCCTTAACATTTTTATGGATTGGTAATATTTGCTCATTTCCTGCATGACCAGTGGAGTAGGATATGTGAGGCATATAGAGAGCCCACCGTGGCTCAGTAACTGAGCTTTGTCGGGATCTGGCTGTAAACAGAGCAAGATTCGCACCCCCACCTTGCCTCTGTCAGATCCCCACCTGCCTCTACATGTTCTGGCATCCCCCAGGGAGGGGGCAGATGGCCTGACCTCTCCTGTGGGTCGCCACTGCCCTCTTTCGGGCTTAAAAATAGCTTCTGTTCTCCTCTGCTGCATCATCTGGGATCTTGGGGGGGGTGTTCCCAGCGGGGAGCCGCTGGTGGCAGGGGGTTTTGGCATTGATGTACCTACTGAGGTCTATCTACACACTTAGTACAAACCATGGTTCTGGGTTTATGATTTGGTGCAGTTTAGTAGAGAAAACAAGATTAATTTGTTTTCAAATGATTATTAAAACTGCAAACACATACAGAACAGTTGCAAGGCAAAGGCAGTGTAACTGTTCATGTGTCTGTAAAACAAAGCCTGAGAGGCCTTATTTGCACATTGTCAAAATAAATATACAAAATATATTTTAAGCAATCGAATATAACATCATAGTATATTTGTATAGTTCTTTACAGTATACCGTAGTTCTCTACTACAGTAAAATCCACTTATAACAGACTTCAAGGGACCTGGCAAAACAGTCCGTTATATCCAAAGTCCGTTATTTTCTGTATGCCCAGAACACAACTACAGGACACCATTTACTCATGCCACACCTCAGCAGACACACTTGTGGTATAGATTATTATAGTGTACATGTAGTAATCCAATTTTATCTGTCCAGATGTGTGACTATTAATAATCCCGACTACGTACGTATCTGCGCTGGACATCATCAGCATGCCCCGCATCTTATAGGCAGAGCCTGCATTTCCGTTATAGCCAAACAGAACTACAACCAAAATTTTATATCATGTATTTTTTTTTGTATTGTGCATAGCTGCATATCTGTAGCGATAAACACATCTATAGCCATAGTTATTTTTTGTGCCCGGTCTGAATTTCTGGGCAAAAGCAACTTAAATGCCCTGGGAAGACTAACTTGCAGGGGCTGTTCCTGCTGTGCTCTTATCATAAACAAACTCTGATGCTCAGATGATATGAATGTATTAATCTGTTTCAGTGTGTGCGCGCGCCAAGCCGAGAATGATGTACTGGACAGTACACAACGGATACGTGTACCCCTGCAGCCTTCGGGGGGCGGTCTCTCTCATTTTAAAGCGTGTGATTGGGGTGTGTCTGTTAGTATTATACCCAGCTGACTGCTGTTAATCATGTAATATTAAAAGAATAGAGAACAGGTTGGTGGAGGAAGGTGAGACTTGCATAACTCTTTGTCCCAAAGGATTGTTTTGCAGGACAGATTTTGCACTTTACCTTGTAGGAACAGAAATGAACATTTAAGGAAACGATCACAGCAGCTGACATTTGTTCACTACAACAAATTTACAGAACATCAGGAGGCAGGCTAAAAATGAAAGCCATGCAGCGTCAGGCGTCCGTGTGCTGTGGGGCTCCCTGATCCTACACCCCCCCCCGCCCCAGGAAATAATAAAGGGCGCAGTGTCACGCCTTACTGGCGCTTTCAGCGTCCTAAGCGTGAACCCCCCTTCGTGGGGCATGAGCCTCTCTCACACCCTCGGGCCGCATGCCGCTGCGCACGCCTGCAGCCCCGCTCGTCCTCCTAAGACCACTTCGGTAGATAAGTGAGGCCGAGTAGATATTCACGTTTATTTTTTACAACATACTGGGGGGGGGTAACCCTCCCTTCGTGTGTCACTGAGCGTCCTGTAGCTGGACTGGGACAGGCAGGCAGTCTGCCAGCTTTTTCTCAGTGGGGTGTTTCCCAGCCTTGTGCTCAATCATACTATTCCTGGTCTGAAGCAAGTCAAACAGCGGTTTGCATTCTGATGGTAACTGTCCAAGTCAAAACTAAATTCGAATATTTCTGTCTAGGAATAGGGTGAGAAAATTGGGATTAATGCTTCATTCCCTTGTTTACTGTTACGTCCCGGAAGCTTCTCAGGGTTGTGATTTAAGAATGTCTTCTGCTTAAGCTGCTGTCATGTGATATTCTGTTGTTTTCCTGTTCTTGAATTTGTTTTTAATCATATTGCTAATTGTTTAATTCCATTGGGGTGCGGTGCAGTATAATTAGACTTGATAAACTTGGCTTCATAAAATAAAATGCTCAGGAATTCGGGGGTAATCCGGGAGTTGGGGGGATGCTGCCTGTCGGCTACGCTCACACCCCCACGACAAGAAGAAATCCACACAGCAGATGAATAAACAGAAGTTTCTAGACGGCATAAGGGAGATTTAATTAGCTCATGTTTTTGGTAACGAATTCTACAGCTTGCTACTGGCACAAAAGCGTTTTCATATATGACATGGAAATAAAAAATATTAGCAGTATTATCATAAATAACATTCCGACCACTGTTGTCAGACATGAATGAGGTTTGCGTCTTTTTATGTCGCTCGTCACTCGCTCTGTGTGCAGTGGCAAAGGACCCCCCAACACTGACGGGAAGCGCGGATGGGAGCTCAGTAGGTGCCGTGGTCAGGGTGGGGGTGCTGCCCAGTGAAAAAGGCGCCACTTTACAATAAGGCTACCCATATAAAGGGTTTATGAATGGTTTATAATCTGGTTATTAATTAGGTTGTAGCACTTTGTAAATTATTGATAATTTAAAAGAAGTTATAACAGTTTGTCTTGTCTTTATTAATGAGTTACTACCATTTACAAGTGGCAAAAGGGAGCCTTATTGTACAGTGGTACCGTGAAAAGAAATGTGTTCCCCCCCCTTCCTATTGGAAAGAGAATGAAGGATAATGGGATGTGGTGAAAACATCTGACTGTCACACGAATTCTGCCACTTTCTGCCCCCCCCCGCAGTGACACAGTCAGTCTGACTTTGGATAACTGTCTGCAGTGTGTTTGTTGTGTGAGCGTGGGTGCCTGTGTGATCTCCGATTCCAGAAGCACTGATTATCACATTAGCGTGGAGTCAGATGACTGGGATTCCTCTCCTAAGATGGCCTGGCAAAAAAATGCCAAATAATGACCGTTCAGCATCAAAAACCAAGAGGGAAATTAGTCATTATCATCACTGGCCCCTGCACACCCAGAAATGATATGGATATTTTAGCGAATGGCCATCGATCTGGGGTTATACTACTTTTAATCTGCCTTAGGCTGGCTGGCATGGGTCACTGGACAAATGGGCCACACTGGACTAAAGTGGTCAATAAGCGTATGAGATGCAGCTATAGTGTTTGGGAGGTGGCATTAGAGTCGACTCAGAGCCTCTCCAGGAACCAGATCTCGTTTCGCCGGTTGGCATCAGCTGGGCTGCTGTAGCTTGCCACCATGAAGGAGTCTCTCAGGAAGATGCCCGGCGACTCCAGGATGTCCGCCAGCGTGTTGATCTCATTGAGGAGAACATGTTCGTTTGTGGCACCGCTGAAAGCCCTGAGTGTGAGAGCAGAAGGAGAAGGACGGGCCATGAAGCCAGAACACCAGCATGGAGGTGCCAACGTCCAGGACGGTCACTTCCTTTCCAGACAGGAAGTGACCTTCCCACTAAAGGCAGACTAAGCCCAGCTGCTAAACTTTTTGTAGGTTAAGAGCATAATTATCACAACAT
Organism: Cyphomyrus plagiostoma; assembly: GCA_019775915.2. Classification (NCBI taxonomy): domain Eukaryota; kingdom Metazoa; phylum Chordata; class Actinopteri; order Osteoglossiformes; family Mormyridae; genus Cyphomyrus; species Cyphomyrus plagiostoma. Next base: position 2,513,015 of record JABFEA020000029.1, read on the forward strand.
TACTTTAAAGATCCTGCCTCTCTTAAGAGTCAGGCACGGGGTTCTCTTTAAAGCACTCGTTCCCCAATCTCAGAGCGACCTGGCATAGATGATGGTGGCAGGCCATTGGTCGATGATGATATCGCCGTCAAAGGGCTGTGGGGGCTGCCCTTGAAACTCTGGAGGCAAGTAGTAGGCCACAGTGACGGCGCGGGACAGGACGGCCTGCGCCTCGTCTGTGCGCACCACAGTCACGATGGGGACAGTCATGCCCAGGTAGCTGCCTGCAGATGGGGAAACGAGGGTGAGATGATCAGAGATCCCCTGGGACACAGGACACTCTGGGGCGGGGTCCTGCATCTGCTAATGACATGCCTGGGGTACATGCTTACCTCATTCTCCTGTGGATTCGACCAGAAGCTGCGTGACATCTGAAGCCGGTGGGGATGGGGGTGGTGAGTCGCCGTGAGGAGTTACCTGAGGAGTTCTGCTGACAGATGTATCTCATGAGCTTCATGAACCCGTGGCAGATGCTTTGCTCGTAGGTCTCCCCCTGGATGGTGATGCAGGCCCAGTAGGCCGCCTTGTACTGCCTCTTCTCGTAGAGCACAGTCCCGCACTGCGGGGGGGGCACACGTTCTGCTCAGCCATGGATACACGTCAACCAGTTTAAGTTGCTTTTAAATTGCTCCCAAAAGCACATTCCTAGTTTAGTGTGCTGGAGAGAACCTTTTACAAACGGTGCATCTTTGCTCAGTGGATCCTCAAAGCGTGTCGACAGGGAAACCATTTGGCTGTTACCTGGGTTTTCCCGTGGGATTTAACTACAAATGTAGCAGTGAAAGCTGCCAAACCTGAATGTGACCGAATGAGTCCGAAATGCGGGACTCGCCTTCTCCTTCCGGGTGATGAGGGTGCAGGGCACGGGCTGCCGGTCCTGGGTGCCATCGTTGTTGGTGGTCAGCTGCTGGATGGGCCTGGCCATGTCTGCAGAGAGGGGGGCACAACGCCGTCAGGGGAGCTTCGTCCGTTTGGGAGGGACTTGTGCTCTGCTTGTAAACCATACTGGTGTGTGCTGGTCAAAGCCCCTGTAGGGCCCCGGGAGAGCTTCCCTGCTTGGTGCCCTCCCAGCAAACTTCAGTGCCCAGGTTCACTTTGTCCCAAATAGTGCACGGCCCTCTGCGCGCCACTTGCGCTGGAAGAGTGTGCGGTGAGAATTAGAACGGCTCCTTTTGTGGATGTTGATTTGTGTCGACTCCCTGTAGCGACGTTCCTGCGGTTCGTGAGCAGCCTGGCATTCCGAGTGTCCTCCAGGAGACGTGTCACGCCCGGTAATGCATCGCTTCCTGAACTGTATTGACCACATGATCTAACACTGCATCCAAACCACCTTCTGCACTTGATCCTACTGGAATGCCACCAGCCTGCACGGCAACGTGAGACGGCTCTCCATGCACCCCACACACCCAAAAATGAACTCCCCCTAAGGCACCTGGAAGTTGGATTAAGGGAATTTCAGGTGCCAGAGAACTGTGTGTGTGTGTGTGTGTGTGTGTGTGTGTGTGTGTGTGTGTGTGTGTGTGTTTAGGGGGTTCACCCCATAACGTGGGTCGAACTCACTGAATTACAGCCAAGTATGTTTATCACCCTGGGTTCCTGGCTCTCAAACACCACATTTACTGAAAGGAAGGTACCTGTCTAACCTGGGACCATCCAACGCTGCACTTAGGGTGATTTTCCACCGCACCAGGTACCGTACTTTCGGTACTTCCATAGAGTACCAAAAGTACGGCACTTCTTTTGTGTTGGTTTTCCACTGCCGTAAAAACTGGCATGGTCGCCAAATGACATCATCAGTGATCGCCCTTGACTGACATCATCACAAAACGCGACAGTATTTCTTTCGCTGAATTCAAACATGTTATTATGATCCTTCACTTTCATGTAGTCCTGCTTAAGTTTTTTTTTTACTTTCAAGCGGCATTGTTGGGTGTTTCGCGTGTGCCCCATTTCTTCCAAGCAGCTTGCTATTACGGCAGAGACTTTTTTTATTCTGAGTTGTGCCATCCAAATCCTGCTGGATCTGTTCATCCAAGCATATGGAGATTAAATTCTATGTTTCCTCGTTTGTCCATACTTCCGTTTTACCTTTTTTTTATATTTTTGTTTCTACTGCTTTTTATTTTGTTCCTTGTTGTTCGCTGTGTGTATTTTGTGTTTCGTGACAGGTATTTGCATAAGCAATTGACAGCAAATACGTTTGTAAGTCCCACCCCAAAGTACCGAAGTACCCCAGCTGGTTTGGCACTTTCGGTACTGGTACTCGACCAGAAGTCAATGGAAAAGTGAAAGTATCGTACTTTGTGTGGTGGAAAAGCGCCCTTAGTAGCTACATGCTTCTACTGTACTACCGGTTCTGTAGCTGAGCTTGTCCCACAGAGGGGGGCACAGTGACTGACATCATGCACTGTAGTTGCAGATCAATTGGTGGTAGGGTTGGAGTGAGATTGGGACTCCACAAAAACGGCATATTTGAAGTAATGAGTTATGACTAGGAGTGTTAAGGGCACAGAGATTCCTCCCTTCCCCCCGGGTAGGGGTACTGGTCACCTGAGCACAGGTGACTCAGGCTGAGCAGGTTAGGCTGTTGGGTGGGGTCGCGTGCCAAGAGTGGGGGCAGAGAACGCCTCCATGACACTGGTTTACTGTATCAGTGATTGAAAACAGTTTGCTTCTAACTAAAAACAACTTGTTTGTGAAGAATTTATAGGTTTGTTTTTGACATTTTACATTCATTTGGTGGCATGCAATGCAATGTTTGAGATGGTGTGTATTTATTACGTGGAAACACCTGTTCCGGGTGGTTCTACTCACCAGCATCAGCCGTGCTTTCTGTGGTGCCGCTGTGCTTCTACGAGGGGGTGAACCCTGTTTTATTGTCAGTAAGTGGGGGGCTGCTGTTAGCCAAGCGGCTAGCCTCCTGGGGTGTCACGGACACAGACGCGGGAGTCTTAACACCAAGTCCCGCCTCTCCCCGCGATTCCAGGTTAAAAGCGTTTAGCTTGTGTTTCGGGGTTGTTAGTGACCCCGTGCTGTGACAACCAACATCTAGCAACCTGGGTGTTGGCCTGAGTCCTTAACACCTAACGCCTTAACCCTGTCTCCTGCTGGCCCCTCACTGGAAGGTATGAAACTGTGGGACCGTGCAAGAGACCCCAGCCTTAAACATGGGATTCTGAGCTGCCGCAGGCCTGCGTGCAGCCTGTCTGTGGCTTTAATCCTCTCTCCATCACTGACGCTCGTTCAGACCCGTTTGTACTGAGGATGTCAGAGTCAGACCCCCTGAGTTTCAGGCCAGAATGCAGACTTTGTCCGTTCAGGCCGGATGTCGCAGGAAAATGGTCCTGGCCCTTTAAGCACTGGCCTGTCAAATTCACATGTGTGACCTCACTGGTCTTTGCATTATGGTCCATGCCACGCCCACCATGAGAATTCCCTCATGTTGTCGTCAGGCGCTATTAAACGCTCTGAGGTGAGATTTGCTGTTCCTTTCGCCACCGTATGAAAATCGTGGCCCTTTCTCTTTTGTTTTGGCACCCGCTTTTCCATGAGACATCCGTGCTGTGAAAGCGTGCGACTTTAGATGGTGCCCTAACGCAGGATGATTACGTGCAACGGGCGCGAGTGCCTGAGATCGGAAGCCATGCCCGCCCTATGCTGAGTGACCTCGCGAAGGAAAGACTTTTACACCTTCTTAGTAGGTTCGCTATTAGGGGTGAAGATGCATTGACATGAAACGAGGGAGCAACTAGCGGGTATTAACTTGGTGGGCCAATGTGTGGCTCAGTGGGCGTAAGTCTCTGTGCCTGCGATCAGAAGGTCACTGGTTCTAGCCCAGCTTCAGCACGTCTGCAGGTCTTTGAGCAAGGCCCTTAATCCATAGCAAACTGGGGAGGCATAAGAATTTCCTCAATAGTAAATTATTACTAATAATAATTTATTATTGTTATAATAATAATATTATTATTATTATTATTAATAACAACACTAAATATGAATGGTGCTGGAAATTAAATGTGTTACTGGGGATCGATCAGCAGACAGCAGGGGAGAGGCATCTTTTCTTCATGCCTAGAGTCACCTCCAAAGCCCAGTCCCCACATGGCACGCTTTGCTTGGAAAAGATCCCTGTGCACAGGGTGTAGTTATTGCCACGTGACCAAGAGGACGTTCCACCCCCCTCCCCCCATTGGTCAGCGTTCTCCAGATCAGTCTCCAAAGCAAAGCTATGCCCTCTTTGGTAAGAGGTTTATCTGCCACCTGAGGCTCTGTCAAAGCTTCACCTGTGCTGCCCCTATTTTTCTTTGCGACTGTTTGTTCAATACTCACACGTTTTATATAACTTTAGACTTTGTCCCTTTAAGTTCAGGTATACTGATATTTTTAAAACAAACTGGATTTTATCATAAACCCATTTATATGTCGCGAATAACTTAATTTATGTAGATCTCGTTTGTTGTGTATTGTAGTGGGGCTGAGTGGCGCGTTTTAATTCAAGTACATGAAAACCACGATGGCAAACAAGAACTTAATTTCTTTTTCTGCAGCATCTGAATTCTGAGGTGTACTGTGGCCAGTGGTATGATTTTCATCTTTGTGTAATTACAGGACAGATAATATCTAAATGCCATCGTCGTACACCAAATGGTCATTGTGCTTAATTGTTACTTAAATTGATAGAATTCGGTATAACTGGAATTTTTGCGCGTCCTTAGTTTGTTGTTCTGTATTTTTAATTCGATGTAATGGCTTATTTACGAGTTTTGACTTTTTTCTGGGATGAGAACGTAAGTAGCAAGCGGCTGTTCCGAAGTTTTACGATGCTTGCGCTTCTTTGCGAACTTTCAAACTCGTTAATGTGCATCCAGCAACAGGAAATCACTGTTTAAGGGAGGATGAGGGAATTTGCTGCTCATTGTTGCCGTCGCGTAATTTTCATGCCTTGGTGGTGCTGTCCACAAAAATGTCTCCGAAGTGCAAGCATGATAAGAAGCATGCGTGCAGTGTCCATGAATCCTGAACGCGCGCAAATCCCGTCTTACCTCTGGGCACTTCGACTTGATGTCCCCTGGCCACGTCCTGCCAGTAATGTAGAAGTCTCTCCTGCTCGTCATCTGCCATAGTTTCACCCTCTTCCAGACTCCCGTTGGCGGAGTCTGACTGCTGATCCTCGGAGAAGGATTCCAGGTCCTCCAGCGTGATCATCCCGCCCCCGGCACCTGAACTCGGTCCGCCGCTTTCGCCACCTTGACCACCGTTTAGACGACAGCCTCCGCGGTCCATCGTCGCCTTTGCGTCGAGCGGGACGTTACTTGGGAAAGCCTGAAATCTGCCTGCTTTACTTGCGCACTTTCTGGCGTCAGTAAGCAGTCGATGCCCGCCTGTCCCTTGGGGAATAAATTAAGACGGCTTCACGCTCCGTTCACCGTTAATTGCGCAGCTTGTGTCGATTGCGTCTGACAGGTTCTCTTTACGTACTTAAGAATTACGAACTTAAAAAAATGAAAACGAAATAAACACCGACCGGAGCTGGAGATCGGCACCCTTGAATATCTGTCTCCGGTGGTCTTGATGGGACTCTAATTTCATTTTTATAAGCGCCTCTGGGTGATCACGTGGATCTTGGCCGGTCGCCCCCTCCCACCTCGGGGACGTGCTCTCGGACCGTAGGCTTTTTTCCTTCCTTAGTTTACTGATTTCTGTGAAAGACATGACATTACTTTTTTGCTCCGTTTAACTGGATATACAATACGAACAGTTCTGCTGTCATTTATATAAACCGTAAGACCTATGTTCAAAGCCGCAGCTGGTATGGACTGATGAAGCTGTTTATATAGATACTGTATATTAGTACACAAAATTTTGATTCAATTGACCACTCCTTAAGGCTAATCCTTAAAAATTCTTATATATTTTTTACTTTCTACCCTTCTTGTATTGCCTTGGAATTTATTACAAAGTATTTGCTCAGTTTATCTGTGTTACTTCCCCTCTATAAATGTGTCTGCCTTCACTTAATGTGACATAATGGCCTAAAGTGCCTAGCTTAGTTGTGTGTTTGTCTACATGCAGGTGCGTGTGTGTCTGCAAGTGCATGTGTGTGTACACGTGCCTGTGAGTGCATACATTTGTGTGTGTGTGTGTGTGTGTGTGTGTGTGTGTGTGGGGGGGGGGGACTAAAGGCCTCCCCCTTGACTGATTTCCCTCCATACTGGAAGCAGTGAATATTTTTCTCATCAACACCCTTTTTTCACTTCAGGCTGCAACAGGAATGAAATAGCCGATTTCGTAATGAAGGCTGAGTAACGTTTCACCGTGAGACGTGCCGGCGTGTGTAATGAAAGGCCGCCGCGTCTAGCGAGTCCCTGCTTTGGGCAGCCATGCATATGCATCACGGTGATGGAAAGCCTCGGTCTGTCACCTCTCACCCTCAGCAGATCACTCCCAAACCCTCACCAACCCCCCGCCCCCGTGTAATCTGAAGGAAGTACACTGGCACACAGGATATGACAAGGAGGCAGCGGGCAGGAGGGGGAGAAAAACATGCTTCTTGAAGTTTTTTTTTTTTTCTTGTTTGTTTAAACATTGCAGACAGGAGCTGCACAGTGATAAAGCAGGAGGTGCCGCAGTTCCTGTGACAGTGTCTCCCTTTGCTGAATCGGCTGCAGTCCTCAGCTTTCAGCTTGGAGCAGAGCATGGGCAGAGGGAGCGAGCGCGGTCTGCGGAGAACGAGAGTGGAACCATAAAGTGTGTGTGTGTGTGTGTGCGCACATGCCTGTGTATCTGCATGTCAGTGCTCATCAGCAACCTGCTTGGCGTGCCTCGTTTTCTGTCACGGCCCTGAACCTGCTCCCGATAGTAGAGACGGTGTGGAAGAATCGAACCTGGATATTATCAGTCGATAGGTCAGAGCCGAATTAGCCTGTAGCAGGCTGTTGTCATGCCCCCCCCCCCCCTTTATCCCAGCCAGCTTTGTTTCTGGAAGGTATTCGTGTCGAGAATACAAGTGTCTAATTCTAGGAAGTGATTCTTCATGGTTAGAATATAGAAAGCGGGTAATCGCACACAAACACTAGGAAAGCAGAGTCCAGTTTATATGTGTTTAGGGCAGAAAGTGACTTGCTGTACAAAGCACCCTGAATATACTATCAGTGTAACTATCAGTAGTTTTCCCTTTATTTGACAATGGGAATCTACCCGACAGTCCATAACCGCATGGACCGTGCTGATTGGACGAACCGCCGGACAGCTGATTATTGCTCCCTATTTATCTTCAGATTAGTGCTCAGGAGGAGCTCCATGCATCTGTGTGGCTTTAATAGGGTCCAGCGTTCTCCAGAATGTGTGAAAAGCTGCCGCTGCTGCCTTTTATCTGCTTTATATTAGCAAAGGAATGGCGTGCCTTTATTTGCTGTGGCTGAAATAGAGGGAAGAGAGCAGGAAGTGTCCCCTGTGTCTCTGGTTCTCGCTGCGACGTCCCGCCAGACGCTGGTGTAGCTTAGAAGACCAGATTTCCCTGTGATGGGATTAAAATAGTGATAATGTTTCGCTCCACTAACTGCCGTCATGCTCGGTTAAGACCGTCTGGCGCTTGCTGTACATGTTAGCGAGCGGGAAACTCGCAGCATGCCTGCATTTAAGAGCCAGAGGGCATTTCACGTTTATTTATTGGCCAGGCGTACAAGCGAGGAAAGCCCGGTATCTGGGTACAGGTCAGCCAGTGTCCCGGTGCAGTTGGGGATAAGGGCCAACAGTAATATGATTGCTGTTCTGGCTGTGGGGTGGGAAGCCATGACCTTCCCTTTCCACTAATCACCACTAACCTGCTTAGCTACGCATTGCATACTGGCCTGAATTATTTATAGTGTTTTCTCAGGTAAAACCCATAATCAACAGATGGAAACAGAGCTTGACAGAAGATGATTAAGGTGTAATGTGTTGTTCAGAGCCCCTGAGCATCATGGGAGTATTTTCTTCTGCAGCAATAGGGAGTGTTTTTTTCAATATGCGTACTTGTGCTCTCGTGTACCTGTTGTCCGTCATCTTCCATTGCCGAAGACCAGTTCCGATACTCAGGAACAGAAGTACTGAGGACAGTAAAAATCCCTGGATGTTGTTCTTGCCCCATCCGGCCTCAGTTGCATACTTTCCAAATGAGACGTCATGATTCATTGCGCCCCAAGTTCGTTCTTGGGCGTCGAGTTAGCAAAGACTGGTCTTACAAAGACCACAAGTATGATCTTTGCATTTTTGGTATTGAGAAATATCCATGGAGTCTTCAACACTCAGTAACCATGCCCTGAAACTGAGAACCGGGGCTAAGATCCTAGCAGAACTCCGACTGCCTGGACGGGGATAATAAACCATGTGAGATGTCTGGGGGCCTCTGGCAGATGGGCAGGGCTGATCCCGCCGTCAGTGGTAGTACAGGAAGGCAGACACTAATTCTTAATGTGTTTGGGAAGGAAGAGGTTTGTGATCGATTCGTGGGGCGTTGTAACCTGACACTGAGGGCTGGGAGGGGAATCAAACATATTCTTCTGATTTCCCTTATTATTTTCTCATTTATCAGGAATGTCATTGTTGTGTGGTGCTTTTGTTGTGCGTTGAATTAGGGCGAAATGGAGCCTCAGGATGACAGAGGGAATGGGCGGGGCGGTGTGGCGTGTAGCAGGGGAGATCTCCCAACACGTCCCGCATCGGGTACGGGGGGGTTTTAGGGTGATGGGCTGCACCTTCAGAGGGACATCCCAGTTCTTCTTAAGCTGTGGCCCAGATGGACCCTTGCCTTCTCAGCCTCTGGTGGCATCTCTTCATAGCACTGTAACCACAGGCTGGACAAAAATCCAGCGCCTTGTCTTGCCTGGCCTGGTCCACTCCGGGCTCTACCTCATGCAAGATTAAAGTGACGGATTTTCACACATCCTCCTCCTCACTCACTGGATGGGGGCAATTTGACACCCCCCCCCATGCTCTGAGGTCGGGCTGACCATCTACTCCAAACCTTTCTCACATAAGAGCCGCCGACTGTTGTACGTCGGCCGGTCACGAGTCTCCCTCGGGTCCTGGGACACAAGGGAGCGTCTGTCTTTCTGAGCAGGATGACTGTGGGTACGGCGTCAGATCATGCTGCCAGATGCTGTAAATCTCCTGCCTTTCTCCGTTTGTCTGTCTGCTTCTGACGTCCGGCCTCAAAGCAATTTCGGGAATGCAGTGATTCTGCAGCTAGATGGGAAAATATCGCTGCTGTGCCTAGTACAAGGCTTTGGAAAGCGGGCAGCAAACAAGGGATTGAAATCGCACTGGACCCTGGCCCAGAGGACAGTGTGTGGCCCTGTGGGCTACGCCTCTGTGTCTGTAATCGGAAGGTTGCAGGTTTGCATTTGGTCTCAGCAGAACAGTCACATCTGTGGGCCCTTGAGCGAGGCCCTCAACCCCCAGGTCCATGGAAGCCGCTGCGGGTGGCTGCCATTCACTCTCAGGCTCGCTCTTACCAGCAAGATAGGGTTGGTGAATAGAGGATTTCCCCACGGGGATGAAAAAAGTGTCGTTATTAATTAACATAGTGTGAATAGGCAAATGGTTAGGAAGAAGGGCATGTGGGAATGGGGGGTAGGTGCTGGTGTGTTTAGGGGGGGGGGAGATCAGCAGCTCAGACTGTGTGTCCTGTCACACCTCTGTGGTCGTGATTTTGTGTATAAGCGGAGTTGTACAGTAAGCAGTTTTGTTCAAATCATGAATCACAAGGCCTGACAGTTCAGTGGCTGATCTTTCCGCTCTTTTAAATAGGACCGCATTCAAGCTCAGTTTAATTGTTTCGCTTCAGTGTCTGGTATGTTGTTTTTAAAATGTGTCATTTTAGGCTGCATTGACTCATCTAGTCCCTCCCTTTCTTTTAGTTGGTTGATTTATTCATTCCTTCTCCCTTGTGGGTTTTGATTGGAGAGCCTCTGAGTCTTCATTAGAGTTAGTACTTTCCTCTATTCTCATGTGGCCTGAGGTGTTTTTTTTTTTTAATGTTCTTGGCACTTTAGCATCTCAGATTCCCCAAGAGGTATGGAGTCAATTGAGATATTTATTAATGTTTCCTTATTTAGACGCGGGGCTGAGTTGCTGATTCCTGGTAACTGTCATTTATGAGGCTTTTGTAATATAAAAATCCAAAGGTTCTTCATCGCTCCACCTGAATAATTTTAGGGTTTGTATTTAGCACAAAGCAGATGGTGTAATGTTTGGAAAATTTCAACAACTGGATATTAATTTGAGTCTTGGACCAAAACAGTTTTGTACCTTTTTATGTTATATATGGTATGTTATGTGGTATATCACTGGGTGTCAGACAGTGTTACACTTGATTGTTTCTCCATCCTTTCAAAGAAACAATTCAGTACTTCAGAGTGAAAACTGACTGCAGTCAATGAGACAAGTTTAACTTGTTTGTTTGACAATAATTGTGATGTTGCTATATTTCTGTTTTGAGTTTGGTATGTTTGATTTGTATCGCACATGATCTTAACCTTGCTGCCACTTGTCAGACGTGTAATAACCTAGATCCCATATTTGTGGGGGGGTGTGTATCTGAGGGGCTGAAACACGAATCTCCGCCCCTCCGTCAATCCATGTGTTAAATGTAGGGTGGGTGGGGCCGAGCAGAGGACTTGGTAGGGTGTGATTGGTGCCCGGGCTGGCTGGGGGACATGAGGGCGGGGTTTCCAGACCCTGACTTCTGGTTGCTCTGATGCCCTTTATTTCTGGGGGGGGGGGGGGGGTGCATTTAAGATCCGCAGGCATGTTTTTGCATGTTAAGTGTGTGCTGTATAGTGAGCCCAGGAAAGTCATGGATAAAGGCCATGCGGGGGTTGATACTGAGATCAGATTAATGCTGATCATTCACAGAGCACCTCTCTCTCTCCACAGATAATCAATGCAAATAAGACTTGCCTGGGGACATCAAAGGGCCATCTGCTATTGCGTGCCAGGGATTTACCACTCTTGGCTGGAGCCGCACTGTAATCCCATCACATTCTTACGGCCGGTGTTTGTTCTCCTTTGATTTTTGTGCCGTCGCTGGTGGTTCGTCTTAAAGATTCGGCACCCGCCTCCCCAGCTTAGCGGCGTTGTGTTCAGATCCTGTGACTGCTTCCTGTGTGCTGTTGACCTGGTGCATGCTGGGTGATGGTCAGAGAGACAAACTCTGCGCTGAATGTTCTCTACATTCCCAGTTGCCCTGGGGAGGGAGAGAGGGGATTCAGAAGGAAAAGGTGAGGTCAGCATTAGTGGGCCCTTCGTTCGGACTGACAGCTCCTGTATTCTGACCAGCCTCAATTTAACGTGTGTCTGCCCTATCGGGCGTGTCACAGGGTACATTCCCTGATTTGCTGGTGCCCGCAGCCCAACCTCCAGTGAGTCTGTGGATTCCGTGCCATTCGCACAAGGTCAAGCTTCATCTATTAAACAGTAGCTTTTAATTTCACCATCTCAATCCTCTTACATTTGGCCCTGTCAGCGGCAAGCTCGAACGGCAAGCGGCAAACCCAACCACGATCTCCAGACCATGCAAACTAGATCCGGCGCCCAGCTCTCCAAAACACCGGCAAAGATGGCCGCTTCTTGCGGCCATCGTTCCCGAGACTGTCAGATGTGTGTGCTGAAAGCAAATGAGGCAGCCATCACTGGTAGTGTTTAGTGATCAGGTGACGTCTGCCGCTACGTCACGGATACGTCATCCACTTTAATTCAATATTTACTTTGGTGACGCTTTAATAAAGCAGCTTACAGAGTCACTCAGTCATGCAGCTGCGTGTTTTTGGGGCCATTCAGGTAAATCAAACCGCAGCAGGTGGCCAGACTTCAGTCCTCTGCACTAAACCTTCGTCGCACCTGCTCCTGGTGTGTGACAAAAGATTAGGCTTTTAAAAACTTTATTTGTAAGTTTTCAGGGTAAAAATCTCCAAGGAACATATTTCACTACATTTTGGGCAAGTAAGGTAAAGCCCAACCATTTCCTACCGTTTTGTGGACAAATTACAGTTACTTGGTGCAGAATTTGGGTTAGGAATCATGCTGGGCTCGGACATTGCCGAATGTCTTTCCTGCTGAAGAAAAGGGACTGAATTTAAGTGGCTTTGATGGCAAGAAATTACGGTAGAAGTGGCTAGTCCCCATTTTTCTTTTCTGTGCTTCAAAAGGCTGCAAAAAATGCAGTGTTCCTTGTGAGAGGCTGGACAACTGGGGGGGGCACAAAATGGCCAGTGTGGGATTCGACCCTTTTTCTGCTTCAACAGAGAACAGGAAAAGCACAAATTGAATAGTAGACTCTTCAAAAGGCTGTTAAAATTGCTCTTTTTCTCTTCTCGCTGGCCTGCCCCCTCCTCACTCCCCCTCGTGTGTCTCTGCAGGTTTTGGAGAAGTTCACAGGCCGCCTGACCCAGACGGGGGTCCTGTCCGCCCGCGACCTTCGCTCCCTCACAAAGTACCAACTCATCTTGGCCCGGGATCAGTTCCGGAACAACCCGCAACCCCGCATCGTGGTACGGCCCGGTGCATGAGCCCCGCCTGCCCCCTGTATGTGCTCCCTGTCTACGAGATGGAGCCGTGAGCCAGGCGGTCCCTCGCTGTCCTGTGTCACCTGGAGTCCATCCGCCTGAATATTTCTGCATGTTCATGATACAACAATGCGTTTAGCTCCTTGAAGGTCTTTGACCCTGATTTTAACATGAGCTGCTTGCTTTGTACGCGTGATACTGTCACTGCGCCAGGAGGGCAGGTCACATCTCCTGTCTCTCATTCCTAGGGGGCGCAGCATGGCGTGCTGGAGGGGGACTTCGCCCTGTGTATCACACTGTACCACGGCTACGAGCTCCTGCTGCAGATGGGCGTCCGCTCCCTCTTCCTGTTCATCCAGGGCATAATGGACGGTACCAAAGGTAGGTGTCCGAAGCAGGATGCCCATCACCAAGAAGGACGACATGGCGTCGCCCCAGTAGATGTTCAGTCATGGTAGTTTCATATGAGGTGTGACACTGCGGAAGAGGAAAACAGGACATATGGTCAAAAATTTCCTGCCTGCTAATCAATACAAGAAATAATGAAAATAAATTCTTATTCAGCATGGATTTGTAAGGCAAGACAATCACACCCATTTCAACTTGGTGTTGTCAGTCCGTTATCAGGTAATATGCAACTTAGACCTCAAATTAACAAGTTTTAACAAAATCTGCACTGAACACAGGGGGGCCTTTGGTGGAGCAGCCTTTCCAATCTCATTCGTGAGGTGAGGTGAGGTGGTACCTTTCTGATTCCCAAAGGACTGTTAGGAATGGTGTCATTTGCATTGCCTTGGTGTTGCCTCTGCATCAGTGGCCAACAGCCAGTATCCCATGCACATGCAGGCCAGTGGCGACTCTCCTCTTTCAAAGTGAGTCTCTCTCTTGGGCCTCTCTGGCAGTGAGTCTCTCTCTGTCTGATCCTCGAGGGCATTCGGCTGATGCAGATCAGTGTGTTTTTGTGTTAGTATACTAGCTCAGCATCAGTGTTATAGGATTTAATTGGACTTAAAGACCGTTGATTCCCTGAAAAGATACAGTCCTCATGCTTAGAAAGACACACTCAGCCTTAAGTAGAAGGCAGCCCTCCTGTAATGTCACTTCTCATAAGATGCTTCATTTCTTGCCCTCTGGTGCATCGCATTCCCCTCGCCTGTCTGCTCTATTTCATCTCCACCATGATCTTTATGGGTCTTGGGTTTCTGGCTCCACCCAGCTGGCTTCACGATGCCCTTCTTGAAAAATATGTGCCCTCCCCCCAGAAATGTCCCGAGCCAGGAATGAGCTTCAGCGTACCAAGGTCTTCACGGATCTCTACAGGGAGATGGAGGCTATGTTTGGGAAGCCCAGTGCAGGTATCTTAGAGGTGGTGCCATTCAGTGCCACACAGCCACCACTGGGTACTGCCTGACGGCGCCCGGTTCTGTCAGTGTGTTCTGAAGGGGTGCACTTGTGTGAATAAAAATGTGCAATACAATTGATTTATTTACTTGTATTTTATATGAAACTAGAATTTTATAGTTAAGCAAATACATTAAGGTGTAAATGATAACTATGTATCATTCCTGTTCAATGAAAATCTCCAGAAGCCCATTTTCTCAGAAATGACTTTACAAAATACACCTAATACAATGAAATGAGTCACCCTCAGCACCACAAATAGAAACCCATCTTTACACAGCCGTCAGCGAACATTGTAATGTTTTGAATAGATTTATGTGAGTTATTGTCAGCAAGGCAAATATGTCCGTGTTAACAAGATACAAACCAATCCCTTTCTATTCACAGTTAACAATGATGTTAACTAGCTATCATTAAATTGTTAAAATTAGCGATTATAAAGTAATCCGTACCAATACCGTGTTCTTACAGCCCCAACAGGTGGCTGCACTTTGCAGACAGCTTACTCACGAAGAGCAAGTTGAGGGAGGCGTAAAGACAATTTCCCCACAGGGATCAATAAAATATCAATAATAACTTTAAATACTAGATAGAAATGACCTTGTAAAATCTTTTCATTGGTCAATTAGACATTAGACGCTATCAGTAGACAGGAAAACTGACGTATTCCATCTATAGCGAAAATGCGCGAAGTATGCAAATTCTGTTAATCCTGGTTGGTTTGTATTGTAAATGGTTTAAATGATGTGTTTGAAAAACATCTTTCCTCCCAAATAGCATATTTATAATTTCTCCGTTTAGTTCTCTTAAAATAAAGAATGGAAAGAAGTCACAATCGTCAAAAAGTGAAAATGTGATTTTCATCTGACAGTGATGACGTGTCACATGACCTTGGGGACAGGGTATCACCTTGGCTTGTCACTGTTAGCACTGGGGAATCCCTTTGAATATACGCGGTGAAGCCCAGCTGTGTTCTTTCCTCTTCCTGTCCCCAGGACCTGAGGCCCCCTTCGTCTACAGCCACCCCAAGCTCCAGAAGCTGGAAGAGGTGGTCGTGCAGCACTTTAGGACCTCACCAGAGAGCTCCGGTAACTGGAGCCCGCCCTCCACCACACACCTTGCAACCCCCCATGCTTTTGTGAATGAGGGGTTTCCATGGCGATTTTGATTGTTCCAAGGATGCTGTACCTGAATTCTTTTGTAGTAGGTCAACCTTGATAAAGCCTGAAGCATCTTTGTGTGCTCTGCTTTCATGCTAGACATCTGGACAGCGTAATGAGTCCAGTTAGGAGATAAATGCATACGCAACAGCATCGAAGTTCACACAGTAGATATACTGTATGCTCTGCTCTTAATCTCTTTGGGGGTCAAGTTTAATCCTTTTGTTACTTTCGTCCTCTGCTTGTGGTCAGCATGAGTAATTTGCTCGTCGCCTTGTAGCATGTGACTGTATTCTGCCTCCTCTGATTGGCCCAGGAGCTGGTCCCAGTTCGGAGGCAGCGAGCACGCGCGTGATGATCTTCTCGTCGTTTCGTGAGAGTGTGCAGGAGATCGCCATCATGCTGAACCGGCACCAGCCACTCATACGGGTCATGACCTTCATGGGTCAGGCCACGGCTGGCAAGGCAGTGCGGGGCTTCACCCAGAAGGAGCAGTTGGAGGTTTGGAACCCAGAACTGTTTCGCTGTGGGCCTTGATATCAGCTACAGGTGTACTTGTGAAGGACCCTTTGGTTTGATTAACTGCAGCGGCCCCTTGGTGCCGTGCTCCTCCCTCCCATCCCACTCTATTTTTGTGTTTTCCTTATCGATCTTCCAACTGACTTCCAATTGGCTCCCTAGGCATCTCTCACCAAAATGTCACATGAGGCCAAGAGTAGGCTAAAGCATATTGGCTGGCAGGGTGAGCTGCAGGAAAGGCGGGGTCACAGGAGGGTGGTGGTGGGGGGGGGGGGGGGGCACGGGAAAGACCCAGGGACCCCCCCAGCTGAGGGTTTAAAGGGGTCACAAGACTTCACGGGT
>JABFEA020000029.1:2529165-2540118 GCA_019775915.2 Cyphomyrus plagiostoma
GTGACTGTACCTGCGGAGGTCTCCTCTTAATATACGATTCTGACAGCGTCCCCCCCTCCCCAGCCTTAAGGGGCCCGGGGGCCCCCCCCCCCCCCCCCCCACGGGTCAGTCCCATGGACCGCCCCAGCTGAGTGTTTCACTTGTTCCCTAGTCTTCACTGGGAAGTAACTGTTATTTTACAGTTACAGGAATAACCTGTTTCCTTTGTAAAACCCAGTATTTGTATCTATTGACAAATGACAGACAAAAATGTTAAATTGTCAATAAATGAACCTCGGCCTCCTGCAGTAATATTACTTCTGCATAGTTTGCAGGCTTGTTTGTGACTGGTGGCCCTTTCCCCCGTGTCACCCCCCCCCCCCCCTTTCCTGCTAAAAAAAGGTGGTGCGGAAGTTCCGTGAGGGCGGGTTCAACACGCTGGTGTCCACCTGCGTGGGTGAGGAGGGTCTGGACATTGGGGAGGTGGACCTCATCGTGTGCTTTGACGCGCAGAAGAACCCCATCCGGCTGGTGCAGCGAATGGGCCGAACGGGCCGACGGCGGCAGGGGCGCATCGTGGTCGTCCTGGCCGAGGGCCGCGAGGAGCGGGTCAGCCCCCGGTCACCCCATCTAACTATAACATTCAGGCTTTAACTGAGATTCTGAGTAAATGAATTAGCTGGAGATAATGTGGGAGGGAATGTTGTATGACTCACTGCACACCGTTTGATCTCCTAATTAGGTTTATTGTTCCGTAAATAATAGATGATGATGATTGGTGTTGATGACAGTGACAGTGACTCCCATCATTTCAGACCTACAACCAGAGTCAGTGCAACAAGCGCAGCGTCTATAAGTCCATCACGGGGAAGCAGCACAGCCTGCAAATGTACCCCCACAGCCCCCGAATGCTGCCCGCAGGGGTGCGGCCCACCCTGCACAAGATGTTCATCACCTGCGGCCAATTCGAGCCCCAGGAGGCGGGCCGGCGCTCCTCGCGGGGGCGGAGGTCGGGCGCTGAGGTGGGGGAGTCCCTGCTGCACCCCCGTGGCCAAGGTTACCCTCACACCCGCTTACCCGCACAAGCCTTACTGCTGCTGGGAGTTGGGCTGTCCCTCCTCTGCAGTGACGGTGTATGGCAGGCTTATTCAAATCACGGTCCTCGAGGTCCGAGCGCTGCAGGTTTTCCAGCCCTCCTTTACCTGTCAGTCAGGTATGAAGCCTCTGACCAATCAGAATCAGTAATTATTTAACTAACTACCTGGGAGAACTGAAAACAAGGCCTGGATTTGGAATTGAGGTCCAGATTTGAAGAACCCTGGTGTATGGAATGGCTGTCCATGGGCTTAGGGGTTGATTCTCACGACACGTATCGGCCCCCTGACCCCCATGGAAATGGGCCTGCAGAAGATGCTTTAAAATTGTTCTCAAGTTATGCTGTATTCAAAGATAAGGCCCCGTGTAGTTTCTGATAGTCTGATTGTAAATCCAACTGTCGATCCATCTGTTCGCTAGAGTGCTAGGCCAATTGTATTTGATAAAACTGGGAGCATTTCAATGAAGACCGAATCTGATATTACTCCCATTCTGACTCCAGAAACCATGACCGATTATGACGACCCGAAGACCAAACAGTTGTAATGTAACTTGGCCACGTTCTGTTTTTGCTCAATCCAAATCCATGAAAAAAAAATCCAAACTCTCATCACTCTTAGGTTTGCTTAATTATTTATTCCTGGTGTAAAAGCCTCTTATTGAAATCACTTTGTGGTTTTGATTAGTCACTGTAGTGTGTCACTGGACACGTTTCAATCAGGCGGGCGATGGCTGACTCTGAGCAATTGTGTCCCAGGCGGACGGCGTCACACCATCAAGGAGGACGGCTTCCTGAGCCCGGCAGAGCTCTCCCTCTGGGCCACCACCATGCGCCTGGGGGAGGCGGAGCCACAGCCCACGCTGGGCCACTCCCACTTCCTGTTTACCAAAAGCGATTCCCCTGTCCAGGTAAGCCCGTCTGGCTCGCAGAAAGTATTTACCTGCATTTCAAGTCAAACTGTGAACCACCAGGTTCCCATAAAGTTCAATGGACTCGAATGGTTTATTGAGCTAGAAATCCTGCAGCATAAAAATAAACAAAAGATGACTCGCCCAGCCACACAGACCATAATAATAAAGAAGTGGAAAACGCCTTTTATGAAACTCGGCACATGAGGAATTAGGAGTAGATTGGGACCCTTTAGCTTGTTATTCACTGTTTTTCATATATAGTGAATAGTTTATAATCTCTTCTCAATTTGCAGGCGTCCTACTGTGATGTTTTATCTGCATTTCTTAAGGATTCCATCTCATTAGTAACACACTGACAGCCATATGCCCCCACCCTCTGTGTTGCCGGGCCCCAGATCGCGTTGTCATAACACAGATGTTCTGTGTTGCTGTGCCCTGTGTTGTATTGCTGTTTCCCTGCCCCGTTGCATTGCCAGGCCCCTGTTTATGTTCCGGGTGCCCCCCGTTGCGTTGCCCGTCCCTGTGTGTCTGCCAGCCTGTCACGGCTTCCTCTTCTGCCCCATAGGAGGACGTGGGAGTGGGTCCTGTGCGGGTGCTCTCCCTGGGCGAGTGGGCATGCTGGCAGAACCGGCCCTTGCCGACCCACCAGGTCAGCCACTCAGGCCGGTGTCTGCACTTCACAGAGATCATGGGGTTCCTGGACAGCATGAGGCATGAGGAGGTAGGGGCCGCTCCCCCCACACAGGCCCCGTGAGCCAACCGGACCACTTCTGATTGGTGTTTATACAAAGTAGCTGCAGACACTGTCCTCCTAGAGCCTGTGGTGATCTTGATTTCCACGACTGTGGAAGCTCACCGTCTGCTGATGGTCTGTAGCTGTCCTTCTGCTGGCTTTGGGAGGGTTCATCATCTCTGATGCTAATCACTGCTCCATGGTTCCTTCACTGGTTCTCAGTGGGTTATATCTGGTGCTATTGACATCATGCAGTAACTTCTGCAGGCCCCAGCTTTCACAGCTGTGTTTCTCCAATCCCTAAGCCGTTGAATCCCTAAGCTCCAGTAGATGCCTTTTTAATTGTTGCATATTTGCCATTGTATTGTGTGATTTGTAAGGCCTCCTGAAAGCTGCTATTCCATTTACCGCATAGTGTTTTAGCAACAGCCTCTCATCCATGGGTTTATTTAATTACTGGCTTTACATGGGTCGCCCAGACTCTGTTCTGCCAGTTGTTGTGTGTCCTGATTTTAAAATGAAATAAGTAACACATTTCTTTAACAATGGACTTCTCTGCAGGTGATATAGTATTGCTTAGGCCCCTGATGTTATGTGCTGGGGAAGAAGTCTATGCTAAACTTTCGGTTTGGGTCAGAGGTAGATTATTTAGGTCCAGAAAGTAATTTGCTTGATTTGCTTACCGGATTCAAAGATTTTTCAACCAGCCACTTGAATGCTCTGTGACTGTGACTCTTTGTATTCAAGTGGTTAGTTGGAAATCTTGAGCTGTACTTCTACTTTCTGGAGCTGAACTTATCCACCTCTGGTTTGGGTTATATGTTTGGAGTTACGTATAGCTCGAGCTTTCCCCGTGCCAATAAATATCAACCTATTAACTACTACAGTACTTCTTGAGCTTAGCTTACAACTTGTCAGTCTTAATTTTTGCTAGTATGGAATCACTCTTAACTAGGGGTGTAACTATGTATCGATCCAACAGCAAACGATCTGATGCATCAACGTGACTGTATAAATAGGCCTGTTGCGATAAACGATAAATCAATTAATTGCACGATAATTAAAATGAGGACGATAATTTTTCCTGGCCACGATCATTTTCATTTGCATGCTTGTTTGTTTTCCTCGTGTCTCTCTCTACCAAATGTGAATATCGGCTCTTTTTGGCAAACGGGCTCGTTTGTCTCGGCTCACCAAGAAGAACCGGCTCTTTTTAAAAAACCCGCCCCTCTCTTCCTTTAACCTGACGCTGATTGGCGTGACCTGATTTGAGCTTGTTAAAAATAAGACACTGTCTCGTGGGCGGGCTTTTTCGTAAGACGTGTTACAGTCATAGTCGTCCTTAATGTTTAGGCAGCTCAAAAACCCGGACAATTCTATAAAAATTACAGGAGCCGGCTCCTATTGTTCACTAAAAACAGTCGGCTCAAAGAGCAGTCTCGTTCGCGAAGACACCTCACCGTGCACGACCCCGACTCATTCCGGCAATAAAAAATACCACTTCGGGACATCAGACTGCAATGAAACTTTTAGTCAGTTTTAAGTTGAAATTATGTATTAACGCCCTACCTACTTTTTTTTTAATCTTGAGAATCCGATCAGGGTTTGTAGATGCGATGAAATCGAAAAACTTTTCAATTGAGCGTGCACAAGCAATACTCGACAGAATGTAAAAATTCGAAAACGAGATTGTAGCTGGACCAAGTAAGAAGCCAAAAACCTACCACTTCCATTCAGAATGGAAGGAGGACTGTGTTTTTTTCACCATGTAATACTCAAAGTGCATTTGCCTCATCTGTTAGTCTCCCATTGCTATTCCGAAGAAGGGAAATGTGGAGCGGCATTTTCGGACTGTTCATAAAAACTATGACATTAACTTCCCTCCGAAAAGCGAGCTGAGAAATAGAAAGGTGAAGGAACTAAAATCCCAGTTCAGTTCAAAAATACTTCATTTATCCCAAAGGGAATTTAATAATAACCACAGTAATGGAAATAAATAATGATACAAATTATAAAATGAGTCATGTATGGCCTAGTAAAATCTGACACGTAAAAATCAGAACATACACGGAATTCTCCTGTACTGAATGTCACTCAGCATTTACCATTTCTTGCATGACACGTTCTAAGAAAAATGTCTTTGTAATTTATTGTAATTCTGAGAACGAAACTTGTTGTGGAAATGGCTTCATCGGATGCACTACACTCATTTTCCCGGTAAACCTGGCTTGTCAACCAGATTGAAACCTCATTATCTCTAAAGGTTGCTTGAAAATTAGAGGGTTGGGCATGTATGACTCCCCCCACCCTATTTATAATGACTCCCTTTGCAGCTAGACGAGAGAGGAAGTTAATTATGCTGAGATACACACAACCACCAATAGGTCTTGCTTCCATGGCAACTGTCCTATTTAGCTTTTGTGTAGGAACCTATCGATCGGGAAAGGATTGGCTTTCAGGCAGCTTCCAGGGATTAAGTGTCCAGGCCACAAGTAAATGTCATTACCTCCAGGCAGAATTTGACAATTTTTGCTGAGGTAACGTAACTTGTGTGATCTTTGATGGGCCAGGTATGCTGGTTTAAGAAATCCTTTTGGCTTTTGGGCTTTGAAATATATTCAGCTTGTTGAAATCCCCTGGGAGACCCATTTGTCAAATTTATAGTAATCTTTCTTTTTCTAAAACAATTCGTTCATGTCTGCTATCTATTACTTAACATACCATAAATACACTAAAATTGCTTCAGCGCTCAAACTACGTACAGTGGTACCTTGGAACGTGAACTTAATTTGTTCAAGAACTGTGGTTGAGTTATTTGGTTGAGTTTGAAGTCAGATTTTCCCATAAGAAATAATGTAAATGAATTTAATCCATTCCAGACCCCCAAATGTTTGCCTATTTGAACTTATCTACCTACATAAAAAAAACCTGACAATCAATATAAAGCTAATAGACGCATGAAGAAGTACAAATACAAAAGTGTTAAACATGAAATAAATGACAGTCCCATATTCCGAAGCGAGAGCAGCCCAGTCATGCCTGCACCTTCCAGTCTCGCTATAATTTCCTTTTTAAGTTCTACAGCTACTCTCATTACTTCCCACTTTGGTTTTCTGATATCATTGCTCACTTTCTAAGGGCCCATGATTACTGTATCACTAAATGTACTTTACATAAAACACAAAAAAATTCACATCAAACACAGGAACACAGCTTTCGCACGATCAAGAGAGACTGACAGCAATTCATAGGCATCAGCATCCCAGTAGGTCCGTTTCGGTCCTTCATTTGAGCCCATCAGAGACGCATTTCCATCTGTACAAGTCTTAGCGGGTCTGTTTTTGTTTTGCCGCGTTTCGAGTTTTCGGGCAAGTCGTGTTTAGATTTTGTTGACCGACCCGTTCGAGGTCCGTATTGGTGGAGTTGAATGTGTCTCGACCGATACAAATTTTAGCAGGAACAAGTAGAGTTCCAAGATTTTGGTCAAGGTACAAGTATATAAAAACTCAGCAGACCCATTCTATGTCAGAGTTAAGAGGTTTGAAATTTCTACTGTATTTTGTTGGGAAGCAGTGTGTCAATTTTGTCAGTCATTTGCTATATTCCAGATACAGTTGGTGTCTTCTAGGCTGTCACACCTCAGGTGCCAGTGATATTACACCGGCTGGTTTTCCTCCATCGATTTGCGAATCAGACGGTGCTGGATTCAAAGGGAATATGAGAGCGGTGGGGTAATGAGGGTGACACGGGTCCCTGAAAACATACAAAACACGGTGCTGAAAACATGCTATGAATTCCTGAGCATAAATCTAAACTAACGAAGGTCGTGAAATTCTGTGAATATAGGTCTGTAAACACTACATACTTATTTTATGTTTTATGTTGTTTTTTTTTTAACCAGAGAGCTGCAAGATACACACAAATAGGTACCAGAATGCAGGGAAAAACAGAGGACTTTCAGGCAGGATGCGGCACAAATTAAGCACTGATTATAAGGGAACCTTTTGTATTAATCTGTGCGCTGCTGCTGCGGGTTGATGTCCTCTAGGTAGTGTGGTCCTGAGTCTTCTGCTGTTATATTGGTTAGGACCAGGATCTTTGACATTGCAGTGACTCTGGTCAACAGTTTTGAGAGAAATCAGCAGAAGAGATGGGTCCAGGGGCACCACTGGGAAGGTTGCAGACCAGCTGTGTTTTTGAAGTCAGCTCGTTGGGTCAGTGGGACGTGTCAGAACATCAGCCTGAAGAGACAGTGTACACCGAGAGAAGATCAGAATGACAAGGGATAATTCTTTGGATTTTGCTTAAAAACATCTGCTAAAATACACAATTTGCTTTTTATATTGTTACTTTTTATACAATTTGTAGCCACTTTAATGAGCTTTATGATTACAGTGGGCAATGTATGTTGTAGAGTCATTTTATACTTTGTTAGCTGCCATTTTTGAAGCTCGAGGCACATAATTGAGAAAAGCCGTCTCTACTTCCAAGGCTGTACAAAACTCCCTCATTCAATTCACCCTTATTGCATTAATACGCTGGTCTCGCACACATCTGTTTTTGTGCTGCGACACCACTTTAATTAAACAACAAAGAGGATTTTGTTAAATGAGCTGCAACCTATTTTTTGTTTTAAGTTCTTAAATCCGCTTTCCTTCAACCTGCCTGATTCTCGCATTCTGAGAGGGAGTGACACGCAAAAAGCTTAGATACACGACCTACATTTTGGAAGCTGTTTTTGTTTTTCTTGTGTTGCTCAGAAGAGGGAGAGAGAAGTTCTCAAGTGAAACTATCATTCATGAAAGCGTGTATTTTTAAAATCTGCCTTACAAAATGCATTTTTCTCTTATCCCTTTCATCTTTTTTAATATATTTTGTTTCTTTTGTTCCTTATTGGGTTGAATTTTCCTTTATGAGTGACTAACACAAGTAGATGGACTCTTTCAGTGTTTATGTAACAGTTCTCAAGTTATACAAACACAGGAACGCAGAAGTAGGCCATGCCTCGCTGATCTCTGATGTGTGCTGTCGCCTCGGTGGAGAGCAGGGGCTTGATATAATGAGAGCTCTGCAGACGTTCTCTGCAACACACACACTCACCGTTTCAGAATTCACGCTGCTCTGTGTCTATTCATTATCCTCGAACCATTAACAGCGGGCAGAAGTTTTGGAACTTTGGAATAAACCATCACTACTGAGCAGCGATTCCTGCTGCTTTTATGGCCACAAGGATGCATTAATGTCTTTTATCTTCACCATCCTTTGTTACTTCTGTGAACATTATTTGTGTGCATTGTAAGTATATTGTTATGGTGTATTGTATAGTGTTCATAATGCCATACTCATATTTTCATGTATAGCTCTGGAAATGAAGGTCAGCGGCTTCTGAATTCCTTGCTTGAATCTTATTCTCCTATCCTGTACCCATACTCGTACAGCCTCAATACGATCTATTCAGATCTAGCTAATGGGGCTGGATGCGCCTGCCCATTCAGTGGTTGCCCCAGTGTCCTTGCGGCCTTTTCCTTCAGTATGTATAAGTTGTCATGGTTTCTTCTCTAACCTTTGCGACCAATTCCTACTCATTCTGATGCTGCAGTCTTACTGCAGCTTTCCTACTCAGCTGCAGTAATAAACATGGGTCACTGTTTTGTCTTTGTGTACCATGCAATTATATTACTATTGGCAATTAAAGTGGTCATAAGGGAGCAAGATTTAATGTTTTAAGCCTTATTGATGTTACACTTTGTATATTTTTGCATTTTGGTTGCATTTGTATTTTTGATTGCAAGAGCTATTGGGTTAATTCTTGTAATGGTAAAATGACATTGCTTTTTGGTGTTATATGATGTTACTCGTGCATGATCTTTCACGATGTAGCTGATTAACCTCACTGTTTGCCCAGCAGAGAAGCTCTAGCTATGAGCTAACAATGAAGTCCTACCTTCGCAAAGAAGATGTTGTTGGTTATATTGAAGATGGACAGCCAGAGAAGGCTCCTAAAACCACTACAGCCTCCAAAACGGTTGGCCGCAGGGACAGTAGGGATTGTTTGGTGTACATTAACACCTTGAGGAAGTCGTCCTCTCACACTTGGCTGAACAATGAAGAGGATCATGTTGATTTTGTCCTTCAGGATAGAGTGGCTACTGAGAAACAGAAAATGGCTGGGTCTTCAGGGTCACCCTGGAATTTCATGAAGAAATTGTCTTCAGGAGATAATCAAAGAGCCAGATGTGAAACCACCAGTAATGCTCCCCTTAATAGTTTGGAGGATATCCCAGTCATGAACACAGAGGTTGAATCGCATTCTGACTGCATTGTGATCTGTGACGATGAGGAAGTGAGTGTAGCTGATGGGCCCAGTGTTTTTCACCAGTTACCCAAAGTAAACTCTGATGCCGGGTATAGTAGCTTGCCAGAGGATCCTTCCTCAGAAATTGAAAATATGTTTTATTTGCCAAATTGGGGTACTGCTCAAAAGCTACACTCCTCCAGTGAACCACCAGAGGCAGTAAGAGCTATTCTTGCCAACGTTCTAGAGCTCCTGTCTAAGTCACCACCTCAAGTCATTGAGTTTACCTGCTCTAAAAATGAGCCCGCAGCTAACCCCATGGACAAACCACTGGAAGCTGAACACAAGTCACAACAGAATGGAAACCCATTCCAAGTGAGTTTCCTCCTTGGAGATGACCTTGGAGATGAGGAATCAAATGATTCGGCTTTCTCTGATAAGCATTCAGATGGCGTTCCTTTGGAAACTGAGAAAGGCGAACTTAACCATCTTGATCCTGCAGAAGGAACTTTCAGTGCAGCCTGCAGCCCCACCTGGGATGAGGTTTTTGATAATGATTTTGATATACCTGGTCCTGCAGATGAGGTTAATAATTGTGAAGCTCCTTCAGCTCTGCCAAGCCCTGTAGGTGCCAGGGAATACATAGCCCCACCTAAGCCGAATGAGAGTATGGATTTGTTTGGGTATGACAACGATGATGATGTCTTTTTTCAGATCAAAACGCTTAGCTCTCCTCTTGTTAGCAAGAAAGCTCAAGAGGAGCCCTCTCCGGGGTGTGTGAATCAGGCCACCCCATTAAACAATAGTGCCAGGAGACCTATAGAGGGTGATGCAACCAAAGGCTCAAAGGACATGTGCTATACTTCACCAGAAGAACCTTCTTCAAACTTCGGAAATTTTGACTGCTCCCAGGAGCTCTTCTCTGTCAATTTTGACCTGGGGTTTTCCATTGAGGAGTCTGATGAGGAAAACTCAGGGCAAGGAGATGTGACAAGTCCCACGGCTCCTGATTGTGCTTCCCCAGAAGAACCCAGGCTGCCCACTCTGCAGGAGAACCTGGGGAAAGCCACAACGTCCGTGGATCTTCATGAGAGAAACTTGAGCCCGGTAGCTCCTCAGCAGGAAAGGGGACAGTCTCTGGTTTCTTTGTTGGGTGTTCCACTCTCTCCATTTAATACAGGGGGTCCAGGTCCATCTACTGCCCGTGCAGTTGCCACCTCATCCCCCTTACTGGCAACTCCCAGAAAGGCCAAAGACAAGGTACCAACGGCTGATGACCGGAGTCCCTGTAAGCCTGCCGGTAGAAATGGCCAGGATTCCATCAGAAGGTCTCTGCTGCGGTCAGGAGGACCTGTCACTGGGGAGCTATTGGCTACACCTGCAGGTAAGAGGAAAGCATCGGGGTTATGGCAGGGCCACCAGTGTTGGGTCATCTTGTTTGGTGACTTTGATTGTTAGAACCACTGTAATAATTACAGTAAACATTTCAGAAAATCAAACTGCAAAAATGTAAAGAATGTATAAGATTGCTAAACAAAGTAAGATTATTTTGGAGCATTTTGCAGTTCCCTTTTGCATCCTGTCCTCTTCCATTATGGATAATACCCTTGCCCTTCCAGATCAGTCGACTTTTGCCCAAAATTATTTTTCCGTTTCATTTAAGTCCCGTTACTCTGGGCCTCCAGCCATGCGTGTTTGCACTGTCTGAGCAATGTGATGGAAGTCACCAAGGCAGGTGCAGTTCAAACCTTGTCATCATCCAGTATAATTCAGTTCGATGCAGTAGTCTTTTATATAGTGACTTTACATGGGTGTTTTGTAGTACGTTACAACATCAGTAAGACAGGAAAATATAGAAATGGGGGAAAAGGAGAAGGAAAGAAATAAAGTAAAAGACAGATTTCTGGCTTTCGGGGGGGGGGGGGGGGGGGGGGGGGGG
>JABFEA020000029.1:2540218-2554300 GCA_019775915.2 Cyphomyrus plagiostoma
ATACGTAAATAAAAAAACAAAAAAACAGTTTTTTGTCTTTCCCCCCCCCCCCCCCCCCCCCGCCAAGGCATGCTATCATTATCATAACTTTGCTTGTATGTAGCCCCCCCAGGACCCTGTGGTAAAGACAGCGATGATGAGGTGGTGGCCCCCAGGAGACGGGGGAAGGTGGACCCCCTTGCGACCCCGGAGGTCAGTATCCTGCCCACTGCGGTCCTCACATTATCCGGAGGAGCACAGTGCAGCTTTGGGATTCGCTAACGTGTGGCAGTTCCAGCAGCATGTGATTCGCATGTGGTAGCTGCATGGCACACGTGTCTGCATGTGTCTGACATGCCGGGAGGCACGTGGGCACCGCTGATCGCATTTGTTTGTAGGTCCGTGATGTTTCGTGGTTTTTCGTTGACCATAGCATTGATTTTTACAGAGTCCTCTTTTCGTGCTCTAACACTTCAGCCTCTCGGTGATGCCTGTTCCAGTTTTCTTGCTGCTGTTTTAGTTACATTACAGTTTTGAAAGCAACTGCGGAAATACCAGAGGCAAACAAAGAACGTTGGACAAAGAGGCTTTCAGCCGGCTGCCCTGTGCCTTTATTGAATGTTAGGGTTGTCATGGCAGCAGGCAGTTCTGATGTATATTCCCTTTCTATGCAGTAGCACATTTAGGGATACCTTTAACTGAGGGATGTATACCTGAGAGCCTAATGTTGCATAGCCTTCATGTGTCTTGCGTGTCCAGTAACAACGGTTGTACTTATAGAGATGCTGGGCTTCTGAGTGTTATAATGCTTAGACTGATGCTCTAGACCCGTGTTTCCCAACCCAATCCTCGAGGATCCACAGACAGTCCATGTTTTAGCTCCCTCCCAGCTCCCGGTAGGACATGCATGTCTATCAGTCAAAGGTGTATCCGAAGGCATACACTTCCGTGCAAATGGAAATCAGAGTTTTTCTTTGAAGCTGAAATGCATTATACTCTCCAGGCTGGTTCCCCTTTTGAGGACTCGGTCTTGCTTTTTAGGCTAAGAGCTGCAGCGATATGGATACTCCCGTGAGAGTAACTCGGAGGCGCGTGGCAGTCCTCAACACAGTAAGATACACAATTCTGCATGGATAAAAATCCAAAATGATTTTAGTTCTGTTTTTGATAAGGCAGGCTATAGTGTGAGCTTCTGAGCCGAAATGTAATTTATTGTAGATCCTTATCGAGATTCCAGTCATTACTGACCTTAAGGTATTTTTTTTTCTTAACTGGATAAATACTATGACAGTGAATGGGGTGAAGCATAGCTATTCTCTGCCTGCATCACCTGGCTTTGCTGTTGCAGTCAGGGGAGAGTGACGGAGAGCGTCTGTCGGACGAGGACTTCCAGGACGAGTCCATCAGGCACCTCAGGGTTCCGCACTGTCGGGAGCGCCCACCAATCCAGAAGAAGGTGACACGGCTGCTAACCAATAATGAGACCTACGGTCCCTCTAGCTGCCCTGCTTCTCTCGTTGGCTGATGAACCCACCTGATTGGCCGTCCCCCTCCCTTCCCCAGAAGGTGAAGGCCATCGGGGCGCGAGAGTACTTGGACCAGGAAGCAGAGCTGTCTGAGGACGGTGGGGATGTCTCCTCGGACGAGGTGGAGGACGACCTGGATGGATCACTGGAGGGCTTCGTGGTGAACAACAGTCACTTCTCTCAGGGCCTCAATGGTAGCTCAACGGCTTTCGAATCGTGACACTATTAACAGTAAATCGCAGCTTCTCAGTAGTGCCACGAAAAGTATCCGTTTCTATGTGTAGTGATTTAAGCTGACAGTGCTGCACATGTGTGGCACGCCGTTTCAGATTCAGAGATGCGGGGAGTTTACCTGAAGTCGATTAAAAGTCCCGCTGTGCTGAATAAGTTCAAGATGGCGCGCAAGGCTGAACACAACATGGACGTCTTTTCTCAGGTAACGGGGCATCTTCTTGGTGAAGCTGACTACACTCACTGGCTGGTTGGTTTGTGCGGATATGGTACTGATTTCAGTGTATGACACTAGGGGGTTCATGGTCTAATAACAAAAATGGGCCAAATGTCTGCAGTGTCCTGAGTAGGTATGGGGTCATGCGGACTCCAGTATGCCGATGCTTGGTTATCCAGATGCTTTGTTGCTAAGTGTAGTGAGGAAGCTGGTTGGGTATGAGGGTATGAGTGAAGTGCCTTGATCTGTGTGCAAGCCAACCTGCAACATGGGCAGCTGGGAATTGTGGGATGTGGGTGGAGGTGGATCAAAGGGAACCTCGTGCAAAGGCCATGGACATGAGGCTCAGGGGCCAGTCGGGGGCGCTGGAGAGCTTACAGAGTGGTGCATTGAGGCCTGTGGATGTGCCCTCAGGTGCCAGAACAGGACGAGACTTACGGGGAGGACAGCTTTGTGGTGCAGGGTAGTGAGGAGGAAGAGTTGCGGAGCAGTGAGGAGGAGGAGGAAGTGAGCATGGTGGATCTGCTCCCAGAAGAGTCCTTCATCGGGGATAGGAGAGTGTACACCACCCGAAGGCGGATGCAGCTCCAGAAGACCCGGGAGGAGGCCCGGGAGGAGACCCGGGAGGAGGCAGGCTCCAAAGCCTCCAGGAAACCCAAGCGCTCCCGCATCATGCACACGGAAGACTCCAGCGACGAAGAAGTCCCCGGCAAACGGAAAAAGGTGACTGACAACGACGCTGCTCCCCCCTGTGGGCCACTAGAAATGACAAAGAAGTCTGTGCTCAAGGCATCTCTTGGAGCTCTACCAGCGGGCCCCAGGCCGCCTGCTCCGGCGCACAGTGCGACGGAAGGGGCCTCTCTGTTAGAGAGGTGCCAGCAGAGACGAAACCTTCAGGCGTTGGTGTCTGAGGCCCTCGACTTCCAGCCGGTCAACTCCACGCCGTCCCGACCTGGAGAACCGCAGGTAACGAACGCACACAGACCTGGGTGTCGTCAAACAGCCAGGCAGGAGGGAGACCTAAGAGTCCCAGCCAATGGCAAATTTCAAACAGGAGGATATCAATCTAGCATGAGCTCGCATGGTCCTGGATCTGTTCAGCATTCACAGCGTGCCATAAAATGATTGTGTCTACTAGGTTAGTGTGTGTGTGTGGTTAGACCAATCACAGGCTGCTGAGAGGCAAATAGATTTTTATTTCTCTTGGTCTTAGAAATGCCACAGGTCATTTAAAAACCGATTGGGGGGGAAAAAAATATGTAGTTGAGCCTGTAGTTTTTATTTTATTCCTAAGTGAATTATTTTCGGACTGGCCCGTTTAATTTTCTGCCAGCCGACTATGATTTCTGTCTCCACCATTGGTAGACCTACTTAGCTAATAATGATACAGAAGTCTGATCAACAAAGAGCAGACAAGTACCATTAGAGCACTGTTACATGATAGCTACGACGGATTGTTTTAATTGTTCATAGATTTAACCTCTGTTTTGGACATCCTTTCGGCTGTTACATTTGGTTAATAAACGTTGATCTCATTTGCTCTTTGTTTCAGGCCAGATGTTCTAGGCATGTGATGAGTGATGGCCAGAACAGAGCCTGTTCGGGTCCAGTAAGGGGTGCAGCCCCAGTCCAGCAGCCCCTCTCTGTGCTGGTGGACAGCCGCTGCATCGCAGGCGGGACGGAAGTCATATCCTGCCTGAGGCGGCGCCACTGCCTGAGTGCGCAGGTCTGTCCGCTGGGCGCCTGTGACTTCGCGGTGAGCTGCCGCTTAGCCGTGGACAGGCTAGCGCAGTCGGAGGTGGCCAGCAGCCTGAACCGAAAGCGTCTGGTGGAAAGAGTGCAAGGCCTGCAGGTCCTGTTTGACCGGGTCTGCCTCATCTTGGAGAAGGACCGTGTCAAGCCAGGTCAGTGGGCTACGCTGGGCTGAACAGTCCTGCTCCGCGCTAATAAGCGTGCAAAACAAGAGTGATTCCATAAGCTGTCTTCCCCTGACTTAGATCTGGAGCTCATCCCAGGCAGTAGGCAGGGTACATCATGGACGAGATACCGGTGCACCGCAGCACACATGCATACAGACATGATGGTGCTGCCCACAGAGCTGCCACACAAACTGATGAGAGACTTTACCAGGATTACTGAAACTACTCACTCTAATCTCAAAGCTCCTTAAGCATAAGGATGACACGGTACCAGTTTTATGATCCGTCTCTACCGATAATTCAGTTTTGCTTTCTAAGAGTCTATTTGGGAAGACACAAAACTATATATATTTTTTTATGCGTTAGGTTTTTCATTCAGCAGTTTTTAGGCAGAATGACTGGCTCTGCTGCAGTGCATCTTTAACTGGAATCTTTAGCACTTTGGTGTCAATTACCATGACAAAGGTTACATAGTACTTTCACACGTGCATTCACGGGAAGCACCTCTGTTTTTCACACCCAGATTTGTAAGCGTTTCACCACGACATCGCTTGCTGCCACTCCTGAAATATTCCTGGGCTGTACTGCATGCCCGTAGGGCTCAGGGTGAAACCTGAGTTAACTCCTCTCAAAGAATGATGAATCCTTAAAAAGCTGCTGTGTCATAGAGAGACTTAACAATTGAAGCCGTGACTTGACACATAAGGTATGAAATCACTGACTCGGACAGAGCTGCCCCCCCGCCCCACCCACTGAATAAGGATCGCTTGCTTGGAAAAGTTCTGGGAATTTTGATTTCCTTCCAAGCCCTCCTCTGTCCCATAACCCTCTGCTTATAAATCCCACAGTATAATACAGAAACATTCCACAATGAACTGGATAGTTTTTTTTTTATGTTGGCTTAAAAGTACATGTTTTCAAGTACATTAAAAAGCGGGATCTGGCCAGTTCTTGGCTAAATGCTTGCCGTTGACCCCCCCTCCACCCCGGCAGGAGATTCCACGCGCCCCTTCCAGCCCACCCGTTACTATGACTGCACGCTGGCGGCGTTGGTGCGGGCGGGGGTGCGTCTGCTCTTCAGCGGCGGGCCCGAGGAGACGGCCGGCCTGCTGGCGGAGCTTGCTCACGTGGAACAGCGGAAAGGCCAGGCCATCAGCGTGCCCACCCAGGTCGAGGGCCACAAGCAACAGGCTCTGCAGTTCTACCTGACCCTGCCCTGCGTCAGCTACGTCACCGCCCTCCACATGTGCCATGCCTTCCGCTCCGTGGGCCACCTAGTAGACAGGTAGCGGTCCTGTCTGCTCCCGACAAGCCTCCGTCCATGCACAACTAACCCACATTTAGGCCCTATACATGAATCAATACCATATTATTAGTTATTTCCCCCTCATTAGTTCTTATCCTCAGGTTTTCAGCTGCTTATCAGTGACTAGCGCATATTGTGTCAATGTTGCCAACTGTCACGCATCTGGCGTGACACACACTCTTTCAGACTGTCACGCTCGCGCAAGAAATCTTACAACAAACCTGTATTATTTCATGCTAAGCCTAAAATTAGCTACATCTAAAGCACTGGGCTAATTTGCAAACCCTACTATTTGCAAGTTAATAAGCCTGTTACATACATGGAAATGCGTGTGCAGACTTGTCACGAATTGAAAATCTCACTCCAGGCAGCTCACCAAAGTTGGCAGCCCTGTGGATTGACTATGTGGCTATATAGCTGTACTCACAAGACTGGTGTAACGATGGTAGCATTGAAGCTTCTCCCGGTGTCCCTCAGCTCAGTGGAGTCCCTGATGGACAGAGCCCATGTGAGCCGGCAGAGAGCAGAGGAGATCTTCCGCTGTTTGCGCTACCCCTGCGATCCGGACTTGCTGCCTGACAGTGTGGGCCCCAGGAAGCGTAACCTTTAACCTCTGACCTCTGAACTGCATGCAAGACCACAAACTTTGCTGTTTTTCCTCAGTCTGCACTTTAAAGACAACTTGGCAATGGACCCCCGGCAGGGTAAAGTTACCTCTCCGCTACATTTTGCACTTTGGCTGTTTCTGACAGACTCTGGGTGAGAATCTGTGACCCTCAGTGACGACTCATGAAGGGCCTAACGAAGAATATTGCTACTTTTTCCTGTGGAGATTGATTTAAGTTTTCTTAATGTCATTATGTTTTGTGTACAAAGGAAGTGTAAACAGTGCAAATAAAAAAGGTATATTTTTGCCAGTAGGTTTAATTTCAGTCTTAAAACATTATTGATTCCCATCTAAGCGTAATATGCAGTAACACTATCAAATGGCCAGGGAAGCACAAAGCTGGTGCGCAGGAACACATTTGCTGTATAAAGCAATATGCACTGTAATTTCTTGTCACAGCAGAGATATGCGCATTTGTCACAGCAAATGCGCATATCAGTTACATGCATCATTGCATATAGCTAAGAACACATGGTGGGCAGTATTACTGTGCAATGCTGATAACTGATAGAATCCGTTGGTTACTTTTACTTGCTTACCATCAGGTCCAGATTACTAATATTGGACACAATAGCTCAGATTCCCAAAACAGGTCTGCCTTTTATGTTTTGCAAATTTCTTTTTTCTACATTCATAGCATTGCTAGGCTATGCCCAGCGCTCAAAGAGACACAGAAGTTCTTGTTCGTGCCATGGTTACCCCCTGTATAATCTATTGCAATGTGATTATTGCCGGGAGCCCAAATTAATAACTTGATAGGCTCCAGGTTGCCTAAAAGTCCACCACTCATATTATCACTCGCACTAAATCTAGTGACCTTTCCCCCCCCCCCCAACGCTTCCTCAGCATCACTGACTTCCTGTGTAATACACCACTGACTATAAGATACTTCTGCTTATTTTTAAAGCCTTGCTGATCTTTTACACCCTTACACTCCACCCCCACTGCTTGTGGTCTTCCTCAGCTAAACTACTAGCCGTTCCTTCTAATAGACTTGGCCTCACGGGTGACGGTGCCTTCCTCTGCCCAGCACCCGGCTTTGGGACTCTTCCTGTGAATAGCCAATTGGATTCAATTACTGAATTTAAATGATGTCTTAAAACTCATCTGTTTAAATTTGCTTTCTCCCTCATGAATTCCTGTTTTGTTGTTACTCTTGCATAATTTATCAAGTATAGAGTTTATTTGTTATTTTATTATTAGGTTGTTTAATTCATGTAAGGTGACCTTGAATGCCTTGAAAGATGCCTATGAATAAAATGTATTATTATTGCAAGTCAGAGGTTCATTTTACACTAATCTTAAAAAAAATACTATTAGGGCATAATGGATTGCACTGGTTCAGAGCTCACAGGAATCTTAGCCTTGGAAAAGTACACTCCATAGATTCAATATAGAAATAAAATTTTCTGACATTTTAGTGTGGATAATGACACATTTCATTTTAGTAACTACTCCCAGGTTTATACAAATGATATTGCTATGCTTAGTATATTGGTATACTTAGTTTCATTTATTTATACAATATAAAAAATTGTTAAAATCGATAATTGTAGGTTAGGTTTTGTGAGACCCATAGTAAAAATGTCTATTTTAAACTTGGCGTATACAATTGAATTCAGAGGCATTCCTGTTTAGGGATAGCAACAAGTAGCATATCAATTGAAGCTCAATGGTGCCCATTATACAAGATTAGAGGTTTTATTTGGCAATATTAGGGGCATAATTGCTTTATCATTAGCTTATCTGTGATTTTAATCGAGTTCAGCTGTGGGCTGGTCTTTGCTTCAGCAAGTCGGGACTGAAGGCTGCAGAGTGATTTGTCTGTTGGGCCCCTTAAGACCTTTGACCCCAAATTGCTTGACTGGCTGACCCGGCTTTCTCAGTTATTTTTGCCACATAAACAACTGTATGTTTGTTTCTTTTAGGACTTCACCCCAACTGGCAATTAAAATCTGATTGCTAAGCAAAACCGTTTTTTTTTTTTAATTTAATTTAATTTTTTTAAAACTAACTCTGCCCAAAACACAGTAACATCGAATCAAGCTTAATTTGTAATTTTTGGTTTTTGGGTTTTTAATAGTGTTTAGCTAAAAATGTGGTTGGAATTCAAATTGCAGGCTCAGGGGTCACAGTAATGGAGGTCAAACACTAAAAAACATTGTTTCGATTTAAGATGCACCTGAAATCAGCCTTTTTACATGAGACATTCAGCTTCACTCAGCCATGTAATTGTTGTTCATTCCAGATTCTTGGTTGCGGATTGCTACACTTGTTTTTTAGAATTACACATAAATGAAAGTTGTAATACTACATAGAATGGATATATGGAATCACTGACACGGTACTAATGTGTATGAATTGTCTGATTTTTCAAATGTTGACATGCATAAACAGGCTAATCTGTCTGTAAGCAGTTCATTGCTATTTTAACATGCTACCAGAAAAACGTCTCGAAGGGTGAATATAAACACAGTGACTAGATATGGCCACAAGGGTGCAGCAAAACTTAATGACGAGACTAAAAGCAAGTTAACAGTTGTTGTGGCCTGCAGTTTCAAATGCAGGTTAGCAAATTTTTTCTTTTAGAAAACCCAAATAAACCTCAGTTATTCTGTTTTGAGATGGTGATGCAACTACTGGTATGAGGGGAGAGGAGTTTATATTCCAAGAAATAACAAATGCATACAGGATTAGATGTATTTTTATTTCTTTGGTAAAAGGCAGGTTGACCATTTCAGGTTACTGCATAGCTGTCTAACCTGATGTGCCTACTTCTGTTTACCAAGAAAGATTGCCTCAAATAGTTTCAGCCCTTATTTAATATTACACAATAGATTGCTTTCAGTAGTCATGCCTGTCCAGTAACATACAAACCTCTGTAGCAGGAGGCATCTTGGGTTCCAAACCCCACAGGAACCAGTGCCAGTATCCTGGTTACGCGATTTAAAAAAATAACAGCTTTTCCCTTGTGTGACACGGAAACAAAAACACGCAAACGAGCACACAAGACACCGACGGACGTAAATATTGCACCGTTCCCTAAACGAGCAGCGTCGCTCAGGAAACTTAAGCCGTTCTCCTCAGAACGTTACTACCAGAAAGTTTTGGCTTGGAAGGGAGGTCACCCATGTGCAGAATGACCCGAATCCAAGATTCTCCGCTCCAATCGCTTTCGCAGACTCTGCTCTCTTATAGTCTCGAACAAAAGGCAGTTAATGTGATAAAATGTGGAAGGCTTTGATCATCTTTGACAAAAGGTAAACCTTTTACTCGTAAAGAGGAGACTTCAGGAGGCCATACTTAGGGAGACTAGGAAACCAGGGAAATAAATAATGTATTCGGACAGTCCACTCGAGAGAACCACACTTAAATACAGGGCATAGTGTCAACAAAAATAAGGATGAAAGCTGGGACATCATACTGCCCACAACATGGACATTATACACATTCACACCTGACCAGGACCTCAAATTTGAAAATTTCCCAGGCTGTAGGGTTCCGTCTGATGCCACTTCAGAACTTCAGTCTGTTTGCAAATCGCTGCCGCATTTCCCGCCGCAGGGTCAGCGTTGTTCCTCCTCCCAGTCCCACTGACCCGGGCCTACCTGCCGTATTCCACTAACTCCTATGCCAGCCGGGTGACACCTACGCTTCACCTCTGTGCATGAAACGGGCTGCGGCATGCCCTGTCAATGCCCCCCGCCCCCACGGCCTTCATGGGTGGGCGGTGTTACACAGCAGTTTCCTTGCGGACAGCTGTGGGATGGCAGACTTTCACTTTCACTAATAATTCTTCTGTCCTTGTCCCCTTTTGGAAAGTCCCCGGAGATGCTGTGTACTATAGCAGCAAGTGGCCTTTACGGTACACTGAGAACCAGCGTATCAATCCAGCACAGACTAGCCCTCCAAGAGCATCTTTAACTTGTGGGATGATTAAGCAAGAAGTGATGAACTTCTTAATATCTGACAAGCATTTTTTTTTTTTGGGGGGGGGTGGGATCACTTTTTTTTTCTCATCCTTACTCCTCAATGTCAAAGTAAGGCAAAGACCTAAAACCGTAAATTAAAAAAAAAAAAATGCTTTGTACAGAAAAACTAAAAAGCAAAATAAAAACCAAAGGGGGCATGTTATATTTACATGCATAGAGTTTCACTCTGCATATAGTAGTTATAAAAATAGGTCTGTCCATGCTTGATTCTCTCATGCAGGCCATGACGACTGCTGGACAGAAGGGGGCGCACTCAGTGAGCAAGGGAGGAGGGGGTAGGACCCATGACTCGAGTCAGTCACAGGCTAGAGGGCTGTGCCTGCTGCTGCATGGTATGAGGGGCGGGCTCGCATTCCTTCAGCCCCCCCCCGTCGCCCCTCATGTACATGAGGAAGAGAGTCACGGTGGCGAACGTGGTGGCGTTGACGGGGAAGGCGCGCAGCAGCGTGGAGGTGAGCCCGCGCGTGAACACGCGCCAGCCCTCCTTCTGCCAGCTCTGCCGCATGCAGTCCGCGATGCCGCTGTACTGGTTGACGCCGCCCATGCCATCGGCCTGGAGGCGGGACTTGATGACGTCCACCGGGTAGGTGGAGATCCAGGAGGCGATGCCCGACATGCCGCCGGCAAAGAGGAGCTTGGGGATCATGTACGGGTCTTCGGGCTCGCAGCCCAGGGAGCGCGTCAGCACGTCATAGGCCAGGAAGTAGACGCCGAAGCCGGGCGTCTCGCGGATGAAGGTGGACACCATGCCGCGGTTGATGCCCCGCATCCCCTCCTTGTTGTAGATGCGTACCAGGCAGTCCAGGGAATTCTTGTACAGCTTCTTCTTAGACTTCTTCTCGCCCGTGCCCTGCATCTGCATGCGTGTCTTGGCCAGCTCCATGGGACAGCAGATGACACACTGGATGGCCCCAGCCGCTGCCCCCGCCAGGAACTGATTGAGCGGCGTGTCCCGGCCCAGCGACCGCAGGGTATTGCCCTGGACGCCAAACACGATGGCGTTGATGAACGTTAGGCCCATCATAGGTGACCCGATGCCCTTGTACAGCCCAAACACCTGCAAGACACACAGGGAGAACAACAGCGTCATGTAGGGGCGGTGAGTGGCTCTGCGGGCTAAGCCTCTGCGCCCATCATTACAAGATCACCGGTTTGAGCCTCGGCAGAACAAGGCCCTTGAGCGAGACCCTTAACCCCTAGCTCCAGGGGTGTCACATGCTGGCTGATCTTGTGCTCCAGTCAATGGCCAGCAAGATAGGGGAGGTGAAGAGAGAAATTCCAATGTACCTGTACTTACACTTGTACAGATGGCAAATAAAAATGATTTAAATGTAGGAGGAAGCCAGGAATGGATGTTTTGGTAATGACAGAGCAGATATTTGGGTTGCATACTTAATGCCGTTGATGCATCAGTGAAGCTGCCTTTTATAAGCGCCTGAGCTCAGTATTGCAGACCCGACAAGCAGCTGACCACCAGGCTCAAAAGGAGTAAGCAGGTTCGTAGTCTGTTATTGAAGTACACACAGGTATCAAATATAATTTATGATCTGAACGGCAAGCTAATGCTCTCAAGTTACTGTTATAGCTGGTAATTACGTACAGCACCCATCATTAAAGGTAGCGGGAAATGAAATATTTGCCCTTTTGGTGTTATGCTGTGTTGCTCCAGCTAATCCGCAGAGTCGCCGGAGGGGACAGCAAGGACCCTCCCCAATAACACGTCAGCTTGTCATGTGCTTCCAAACTAACAGCCCAATAAGATTCATCTTTTCAGAACGGAGAGGTACCTGCTGTAACCGGTTTTATTTATAGGACCTTTGCAAGGATGGTCTGTGAAAACCCTTTAGTTATCTATTAATAAGTGATACATTTATACATTTTTAAACCTGTAAAACCAATTGTATTGATGTTTACATTTCACTTCTGCTTTTTTGGCACATTATGGTCAAATTTCCGCTGGGCCTTCACATGACAAGAATGAAGTGCCTTGACCGTTTTCCCTTGTTACGATGCTTTTCCACCAGCAGCAAGAACCAAACCGCACTGCGATAAGACGTTTGTTACGGTGCAGTTCCAGCTAGCTTCAATTTTCCAGTGCAGACGGATCGGCTCGGTAAAGGTTTCGCTGGGTTTTGGACGGTGACAGTGACGTAAAACCGAAGAGACAATGTACCGCTCGCATAGTGTACATCGTAATTTACTACGTGCTGATTTCCGCTAGCATGCATGTAAGAATCGCCATGTTATTTTAGCATCAGGTGCTAGTGCACTATTAGCCTGCTAGTGAGCGGGGTCATGTCAGCATGGCTAAGGGTCGGGTATGACACGTGAAACTTCACATCCATCTCTTCTTGGTCCTCTCTATCCTTAGTGGCAGTGGAAAAGATGACGATTCCGGATAGAAGCCTTTTGGTCACAAGTCCTGCCACAAGCCACATAACCCTGAGAAACCATCAAGCGATTCACTGCTGAAGTCACCACCTGTAGTTGTCTCTCGTCCTCAGCCGTGTAGACAGTTTGGGTTTGTTCCAAGCGTTTCCTCGAACCCAGAAGTGTGCAGGACATGCTTTTACACGTTTGTCATTCCGAGTCACTGGCCCACTGCCAGCACTTATCCATAACTGACAAGCCTTTCTGGATCTTCAGGTCTCATCTTCATCTTCCACCTAGTCCATTCAGGTCAACCCAGTGAACACAAGTTCAACAGACGCCCCTTTGTAGATCTGAAGGCTCGTGTAAGGAAGTTCAAGGTGACGCTGGCGTTTGAAAGCCAGTTCCTTGCTATAGGACTGCTATTCTGCTATTTGACAACATGGCTGCTGAAATCAATACTCCCTCTCGCTGGCAGCTCACCCAGGACTCAGCGAATAGCCCAGTATGAGTACTTAGCCCCCCCCACCCTCGGTTTTTCCAGATGCCTCCTGGCACCACAGGCCAGCTTATCTGTGCTGTACAGCCACGCGCCCCCTGAAAGTGGTGGGGCTTTATTTAACCCAGGAGCCGATCACGCCCCCATTTCATCTGCTGTTCAGCTGCCAGCTCTGTGTGTTTTTAACATACCGCCGTCCTGCATGTCACTTCACCCGGTACCAGGGTCAACTGGCAGAGGCTGGTTCTGACAAACCTCCGCGCCTCAAACGATGGGAGACACACAAACACGTGCAAAATGACCTTCGATAGACGACGGATTTGTACTCACAGACTCCTGCCGTACAATGGACTGGAAGCAGTGAAAAGTCCCCCGATACAGAGGCTTGTCCACACTTTGCACCTGCAGTCGCACCTGGAAAAACAGAAGCCCTCCTGTTAGCCAAGGGCTCAGCGTCCCGACCAGTGCCTACATTTAACACTCCTCACAACAAGGAAACCTTTACGTCTACCAACATAACACTGTGGGGAGCCAGAAACAATTTAATCCAAATTCTCTTTTACAATGAAGTGGGTGAAGATGGAGTCTTGTGTTACTTTTGGAAAGAAAGGTGGTCATGTTAACTGAGCGATCAATGAGTGACTAGTTTTTTTGTTTTTTTTTCTCTTTTGGATCTTCCTTTTTTTCTGGTCACAAAACAAAGACTGAGAGAAACAGAAGGATTGACCTTGACTGTACTTACAAGGTAACACTTCCGTGAAGAGGTAGTGTAAGCCTCACTTTCATCTACAACAAAGTAACACTTTTGCTGTTAAAGGACAGCCCCTGGCTCAGAGATAAAGTCAGTTAAAGGCAACAAGGCAAACCGAGATGAAAAATAAAACCTGACAATGTGTCAAGCGTTAAGACAGAGAAACATACTCAATCCCATCTCTCCTGATCAAAAAGCTACAGCTAATGGAGAATAACAAAAGAATTCACACAGACGGGCAGGGATTTGAGGGAAATGCCTATGAGCTTGGCAGGACAACAACATTCATCAGTTCACACCTATGCTGGCATCACTAAATCATTTAATGGTGAGGACATGATTTACATTAATCTGCTCAATGATTGTTGACCAGTTAAATGCTTAGTTAAATTCTAGGTTGATTTTTTTTTTTTACTGGCCACTCACAGCCATCACATGAGATTAAAAGTCGATCTGCCTAGATATCGCTGGCCTATAACGGGTGAAGCTAAAACAGGGGCGGGGGGGGGGGGGGGCAGATATTGTTTAAAAATTTTTTTAAAAAAAGAAAAGCTCTGGTAAAAAATCTTTATTGGAAAAAAAATATATAGAGTTTTTTTTATAATAAAAAGTAATTTAATAAAGT
>JABFEA020000029.1:2554400-2573524 GCA_019775915.2 Cyphomyrus plagiostoma
TATATAGAGAGTTGTTTTAAGATGACAATGTCATTTAAGACTGTCATATTAAATGGGCACCAGTGTCCAAGAAACTGGTGCATGTAATAAACGGCGGACAAGAAAGTTTTACTGGCTTCCACGTCAACCACATGAGTCAATACACAATTGTCCTTAACACTCCCTAGCCAAATGACTTACTGAATGACAAATACAAAAAAAATATCACTTATTCAAAAATGTTACCGGCAAGTCGGGTGTGGCATCTTGTATACAGGGGGATCCTGGAGTTAACAAAACATAGCATTCAAAAATACAGAATCCCTAAAAAGGTTATAGAAAGAAGAGAGAGCAGGGAAAGTGGGGGATACCTGCAGGTCATCTTAACAGACAAGACTGTCTTTCTAATTCCACACACATCCTGGGGTTAGAAGGTTAGTTGGCAAGTTATTTTGGGGTGGGTGGGGGGAGGGGGGGGGAGTGGAAGGATGCAGGAGATTAAAGGCTTGAGGACATTTAGTTGTTCATAGTGTGGATCTGGAAAAATCAACTGAGCTTGCACATCCCCCCCCCCCCCGAACGTACTGAACAGCTGCTGAGTTCCCCATCATGCAATCTCACTCACTGTTCAGTGTGTCAAATGATTGTCACATTATATACGCCTCAGACTGAGCGCTAAGCATGCAATGCCACATTCACGTGGAAGACGACGTGAGCACAGAAGCACCTTCTGCTTAATTCACCGATTTCTCCGCTCTTGCCGAAGCAGGATTTCGTTTGACGTTTTTTTTTTTTAGTGGCATGGAGAGTCCACCTCGACGGGGGGGGGGAGGGGGGGATACAAACGACTCACTGGGCAACAAGGAAGACACTGATACTGGGAGATGGTAGCTTATGCTGAAGATTTCACCGGTTGTTCTGCTTGGTTTTTAAGGCCCCCAAAACACGCCAATAGACCTCAAATATAATTCGACAATCATTGAGGGGGAAAAAAAATGTCCATGCAACAAATGTACAGGCAAGCAAATAAGATATTGGACAGGAAAAACCCACCTTTACAGTATCAAAGGGGTGTCCAACCAAAACACCAGCAGCACCTGTAAGCACAGAACAGATATTAGGCTGCATCCATCTTGGAGGCTCTTGAGATCCATCATTTGCTTAATAGAATCAACAGCCCAGCAGTCATCAGAAATTGCTCTCAAATCAAAAGTACCTCCCGTCCTCCTAGCCAAAAGTAGGAACGGCAATTAGTCTGTTCGAGATTTGCCTGCGTGAAATGGGGTGAAAGGGCTTTTTTACGGCAGCCGTGCATCAAGCTGTGAGGTGTCTGATGCAATAGCAGCACTGAGTTACATGACTGGCCTGGAAAGCAAGAAATCAGATTCACAGGAAGATGCAAGACACAGCTCCTACTACTCCACAAGAGATGAGATACAACAGAAAGTAGGGATTAACATAATATTTTATGTTCACTCTGGTCTTTTTTTTAAGGTATTATTCATAGACCAGAACCAGTGACTCACATGAACCTCATTAACCTACTGCTAAATGGGGACAATCTTCACATCAAGCAAATCACATCAATCAAATGTTTACATTGGCCAGTGCTTGGTTACTGCTATCACAGTAAAATGATATGACTTAAGTAATGACGGTATTCATTACAGTTCAGGGAAATGTTTATAGCAACATATATAAGAGAACATAGTGTCATTTTCCATGCGACACACATACGCCCACAAATCCTTAATGGTATCTTTCATGGTTGGCCTTCATGGAATGGCACATTCCTGATGTTGGCCAGGACACCCAGTCATAGGTCTTAATGCGATGCAAATCTCCATAGCAGATTTAAGCCAACAGTTATTTCTGGTACTGAACCCAGACATGCACATCTCCGGCAGCAATTACAAAGTGAGTAATCCTATCTGACCCAGAGGGGCTTGTTCATGTAGACCAATCAAAAAGCTGGCTGTTCCCAGAGCCAGTTTCATTTGTGAAACAGATGAGCCATCAGCCTTCAGAGGACCCAATGGCAGGCACCGAGTTGTCCTTGAAGCATGCAAATGAGACAAGGGTGCCAAATGTTACAGTAGTCACATTCGCTATGGAATTTGGTTGAACGGGTTCTACAAGGGCGGCGCACCTCCATATCTTCTGGTACTGTAAAAAGAGCATGCCTTTCAGAGACCGCACGCCTAGTTGCCCAATGACCAGTCACAAGTTCAACAAGTTCCTTGTCAAGGTCTCGGAGGCATTCTACACCTATCAACAGAAACCAGTGGCCTTCACAATTCACATACATGTTCTTCTTATGTAAATAAGAGGAAAAAGATTAAAATCAGTAGCCAAGGTTGAAACTTGAAACTTTCAAATGCCTTTGCAAATGAAAAGTATACTAATCATATGAGTTAGAGACGCAACACATTCTTCACCCTTGAAGTTAACTAATCATTAATATGAAGAAAATGTCACCTGTGGCTACAACTCATGCACATAAACAAGCTCAAAAAGGCACAAGGCAGATTTCGCAAGGGAGGTTTTTGTCATGATTCAGCAGGTCTATATCCATCTTTACAGGCTGAATTGCTGCACTCCCTCAGACAGGATTACAAAACAAAGCACAGGACCAGACTAATCTCA
Source organism: Cyphomyrus plagiostoma (assembly GCA_019775915.2). Lineage (NCBI taxonomy): Eukaryota > Metazoa > Chordata > Actinopteri > Osteoglossiformes > Mormyridae > Cyphomyrus > Cyphomyrus plagiostoma. Next base: position 2,557,026 of record JABFEA020000029.1, read on the forward strand.
GGTAAATCAGATTGTAAAGCTCTTCTGTGCAGGAAACACAGAATCATTTACACATATGCATTTCTTCCATTATTAGAATAGTCCATAAATCAAAGAGGAATGCTTTCAACATGCTACCTTATCAAAGCCGCACATGTAATATTGATTCCTTTGTAAGCAGCTAAGGTCAAGCAGCGTGTTATTTCCGCCTTCGGTTTCGTATCTGCGGATATGCCATTGGTTGAGCTGCGCGTTTCACGAAGCTGTCGTCACGCCATTTCTAATTAAAGCTGCGCTAACAGGTACTCAACTTTCGGGGGGGGGCACAGTCCCCAACAACACACCGGCGGAACATGTGTGAGCTTCCTAGTCGAGGAGCTCAGTGGCCTATACTACGAAGCGGGGTTTCTGGCTTATCGTGGTAACTTCGACAAAATGTAAGTGAACGAATATGTAGGCAATTTAAACTGTGGTACCTTAAATCCAACAAGTTACCCCAATAAGCCAGTAACCCCGCTTCGTAGTACAGGCCACAGATCTCAGAGGTTGTATATTAAGTTTCTGACCCTTAGAAGGTGGCTTTGAAAACAATTCTGGGACTTTTAAGAACAGTTAAACAATGGCAAACAAAAATCCAGAAAGCAGTTATATTCTGTGTCAATTGCGTCATACGTAATTTAACGATAAACTTTGATCTAGGTTTGTTTGCAGGTAGACCCATGCTCATTTAAAAAAAACGTTTTATATGTGGTCATAAAATATGCGTCGAACCCGTGGCTCTTGAATTGTTAAAGAAGCCATGAAATTTAGGTCACCAGGTTGAAGTATTTACTTCCTCATAATATAAGGTCTAGTTAATTGGTCACCTAGCATTGCGGGTGCACAGTCTACCGCTGCATACTAAGACTTGTTGAACTACACTTAACTGACGTAAAATACGATATTAAAAAACAAGAATAAAGCTGAATTTCTAGTCAAGATTATTTCCATTGGTATTATAAATAATGGATCAGTGCCCATGTTTATGCGCTTGATCAATGGAAAAATGTTCTGCTACATTAAACTTCTCTGTAGGCGCATTTCTCAAATCTGCATTGAAACGGTACATGTATAATTCACAGGAATCTCAACCCGACACCGGCAACTCAGCTAGCTCTCCGGCTACCCGGCTAACAGTGCAGCAAGCTGCTTTTCTCGAACTTGGCAAGATTGCCAACTATGATTCATTACCGCCGAAAATGCCCCAGCCGGCAGGAATTTACTTCCGGATCGGAAAAAAACAGATTTATCATTCATCATCGCTCATAAAACCAGCGATACCATTACAACGAAACGAGCTATATGCACCTGTAGTACTTTAGACGATAATCCCCTTAATCCACAGATATCTCTTAGTTGATTAATTACCTAGATAACCCTCCCCATTCAAATACCCAGTTCCGTTTAGCGCTAACCTGGGGAGCGGAGAGAATAAAAAGCGTCCTTTGGTTATAAGATTAGCCTGTTTTTCTGTGCTTATGTGTCCATCGTAGCGTTGAATCGGCCGGCCAGCTAGCCAGCCGCGCGTTTTATAACGCCTTATCCCATATTCTGACTTACCTCCGATGCATCCTGCAACAAAGTCCAGTGCCATTCCCTTGTACAACTTAGCTAGCAATTTTTTCCGCTAAACTAGTCACTGTCCGTCGAGATTTCCTGCTGAACCACGATCCCTCTCCCTTAAGTTGTGCGTTTCCCCTCTCTCCCAACTGCGTTCAGCTAGTTAGGTAGTTAAATTGCCTGTGCTTCCAGGTAATTAAAATTACTTTTCCTAGGGCTTTGGTCTGTGATCTCGGATGAGTCTGATGGAAGTCTTGAATATGACTGGCCAGGTATGATTTCAGGAATATGATTTATTCATATAACATACAGCTCTATCGAGCTGCAGATAATCTTTCGCACCCCCTGTCCTTTCTAGCGCTTTCTATTTCTGTAGAGCAGTGGCGAGTTCAAAACGAGTTGTATATGTCCTTTTTTGGGCGAAGACGTTGGCCAATCGTATCGTTCGACAGACGACAACGCCCCTAAATCCTAGGGCGACAACCCCTAAGCTCATTGCTTCCATTGGCTACATGACCGACGTATACTCACACGTTTTCGTGCGTCGTTTTGTAGGCTATTGACAAAACGAGTTCATGACAGGTTGCTGCACTCAAACAGCTTGTGGATGCGAGGAGGTGATGATGCAAACATTCTTGTGTACACGTGGATATTGCAGACATTAGGTACCCAGGATCCGCCATATATGTAGTAGCACCTGTTTCTTAATCAGGGGATAAATAAATGTTGAGAACACGCCGATATTTCGTTCTTTTTATGTAGTCGCATTTCAGAGAGAAGTGAATCTGCATTTTTTTTTTGTTGGGTGCTTAAAATAAGCTGTCGTTTTTTCTTGTTTGTGATTAATGCCAAAAATAACATTGATGACAGCTTTACGGGAATCCACATTTATATGCAGTATATTTATATTGCAAACATGTATATACTTGTAAATAATCTGCTTGGGTTTATAAAAAGTAATTTTTCATTGTGAGAAGCCGCTTTCTAGGAAATTTGCTGATGCAGGTACTCCTTAAAGTAAGTTTACGAAGAAGAGTATGTGCCAGTGTAAAATGAGACCTGCTAGGGATGACTGTAGCCTCAAGTTAGGAGTCTAGTTCACTAAAGAAGGTTATAATACCTTATTGGAAGTATTTAGTAATAGACCATCCATACCAAATGCCTGCAAGAAGGAGATTATGTATAGTAAGTTAGAAATGGTTAAATGGTTATTTCCAACTGTTTGTCTATAATTCCTTGAATAGTTTAACCATATTTCACATCTCAGACCTCAGATATCCCTTCACAACTTCCAGGACCCTCAGGTCATCAGAGATGGATTTTCTGTTGATCCCTCACTCCAAACAGAGCTAAAAGGTACTTAAATGCTTAAATGGTACATTCTTGGTTGCAGCCCCCAGATGGTGGAACATTCTCCCCCTGGCCATCAGATCTGCTCCTACTGTTCATTTTCTTAAATACCATCTTAAAACAAATTTTCACTCTCTGGCTTTTAAGTCATATTGACAGTTTAACATGTCCCCCTCTCTCAATATTCCTACTATCTTATATTTCTTTGCTGTTTATGTGATAATGTTATGTAATTAATACCCATTTTATTTATTATTATGATGTTTTATTATTTTTTTTGTCAAATTTTTCTTCCTTTTTGGTGAACCTGCACTTTGGTCAACAAATGATCTTTTTAAATGTGATTTATAAATAAATTTAATGATAATTACTGGCTATCAGTGGCAGACTCAGACCTTGACTGTTTGAAGGACAGGGCAGTGGAAAAGAAGCATGCATTGCATGTTGTGCACTAATATGTACGTACATATTAGTGCACGGTACACCATGGTACACCAGGCATGGGTGAAATAGTATTTTTGCATGTATGGGGAATTGCATGTCGGAGTGGGCCGCCATATCTTATTTTCTTCACTGGGAAGGCACTCATCATGTTTTCTCACTTGGAAAGGCCCCCAGAGGGCACCTCCAGCATACCTATTTGTTGGGGCACCTTATATGACACTGCATGACATTTCCTCCATTGGAGAGGTGTCCATTAGGACAACTCCACACATTCTCACACATGAATGGGCTGGGTGTGTGAGGCTGGGGATGATCACCTCAGCCTCCTTGGCCCTCGGCACCGGTGCACCACAGCGCTCTGTATTGTCTCCATTGCTCTGCTCACCATGTAAAATCACGATACAGCTAGAGACACAGCTGTAAACTTTCCGAAGTTTGCAAATGACACCGCATTAATTGGTCTCGGACAAGATGGAAATGAGTCATCATACAGGCAGGATGTGGCGCAGTGAAAGCAACCTGAAGACCGTGGAGATGGTTGTAGACTTTAGGAGACAACCCTGGTAATCCAAGTAGAATGACTGAAATTCCATGGGACTCCAATGTCACAAAACCTGAAATGGGAGGTCAAAACTGTCTCCATTATCAAAAAGGCCCAACAGAGGGATATCTTTCCTCAAGAGCTGAGAAAACACAAGCTGCCACAAACACTGCTATCACAGAGTCTGTCCTTACATCCTCCATGCCTGTCTGGCTTGGATCATGCACTGCGAGGGAAAAGGCAAAACTTCAGTGCATCATCTGCTCAGCAGAAAATATCATTAGATGCAGCTTCCTCCACCTGGAAGAGGAAATGAACAAAGGAGATCACAACTGACCCAACATGTCCGGCCAACTCCTTCTTTCGGCTGCCACCTTCAGGGGTGAGATATTGGACTGTTAAAACTAAAACTACAAGCATAGAGATGGTTTCTTTCCAAGGTCTACGATGCTCCACTATGACAGATCACATAGATCTCCATCCCAGTAACATACTGCTTAATCACCCAAAACAATAAGAACACTGATATCATTCATTTTGTTTAGTACTTATTACTATATATATTGCTAATCTTGACACACAATGTACACTGTATATATTCAGAAATCTCTTCAGTTAATGTACTGTCTAACATTAATGTAAAAAGTCCAGTTCAACCACTCTGTGAAAATGAAATTGAAAGCTTAGTATGTCCATATTCCAGTTTTTCATTACATCCTGAACGTTGCACGACCATTTAAGTATCTCACTATTGACTCTCACTTTTGTCACAACTAGTTTGTATAGACATCCATCCATCCATCCAGTTTCCAAACCGCTTATCCTACTGGGTCACGGGGGGTCCGGAGCCTATCGCGGAAGCAACGGGCACGAGGCAGGGAACAACCCTGGATGAGGGGCCAGCCCATCGCAGGGCACACTCACACACCAGTCACGCACACAGGCACACCTACGGGCAATTTGGCAACCCCAATCAGCCTCAGCATGTTTTTGGACTGTGGGGGGAAACCGGAGTACCCGGAGGAAATTGCATAGACATCTAGAGTATATATGTATATTATTTGCAGTATTGCAGTAGGGGTTTAATTATTACCTCATACCTATATTTTCTTTTATGTTTAATTATTGGATGTTTATTGTCTTGTTTGTATTGGAGCAAAATGTTAAGTCAAATTATTTCTAAGTGTCACCTTATTTGGCCAATAAAGCTAATCATAATTCTGTATCACACACATGCTTATACATGTTTTCACATATATTTTTTTGTAAAAGAATGTTAATACATACTGAGTATTGAGTCACGTTGAGAATTAAATTGTAAAAGTCATTGCACTGAATTCCAAATGCACTGTTAATTATCTAATTCGTGCTGTCTGACCGTAAACACACTGCGGGGCACTCGGCAACACTCGGCTCTGCCCGAATCAGAATTCCTAACCGCATGGTATGGAGGACGTTGTAATTTAAAACGTCTCCTTGCTATTGCTTGCTAAGGTTACCTTACCGATTCGTGATTAAGCGGAAAAAAACCTTTTAAACCTTAAAGGGTGCATTATGTGCAGTAAATAAACGATAATGTTGAGTATCTAATGAATTCGAAGAGCAAATTGCTGGATATTTAACTCGCTACAATATTAATTGCGTTACTCGTGGGAAAGAAGAGGGATGCATTTTGCAGATTTCATAGCTGGATCTATCGGAGGTAAATAAAATAACCGATTACACGTTAGCTACAACAGGATCGAGCACCGACACTGACAGGATGATGCAACACATCACGCGGTTTAATTGGCCGATGTCGTGAATTGTTCTTTGGTAAATAGGATCGTCCAATCGTGAGATTACCAGAAAGGTTTTATGTTGATAACAAAGGTTACTACCTGACAGATCTTTTAAGAAGCATATTCAATGTGAATAAATGTCAAGTCATTTCGCCCGTGCATGCAGACTCAGACCGTTCGTCCAATCAGATTCGTCGCAATGTTTGTCCCGTTTCATCTGATTTCTTGTCACAACTAGATAACAAGCGAACGAGCTTCTTTGTAATAGTTTACATTTACGATCAGCTTTACATAAGTGTAGTCATTTGATAATAATAATAATAATAATAATGCCCATGTTTTACATCTTGTTTTGGCAAGACGTAGCTGAAGAACGTTTTTCAGCTATGTGAATTTCCGATATTATAATACTGTACAATATACAGAATGTTCAACCTGGTGGGCGGCCTTGTATGACCGTTCAATCCCCCTATATTAGATGTCTATCTTCCTCTTTAATACTGCTTAACTTTAAAGTAACGGGGCAGTACGGTGGCTCAGTGGGTAACCTCACACCTCCAGGATTAAAAACCCGCCTAATAGCCTACAGTTAGGCTAACTGGTATTTGTATATTGCCCATACAGTATGATTACGTGGGAATGTGTACGTCGATGTACCTCGTGATGCACTGGTATCGGATCTATGGTGTACCCCAGTCCTGTGCATCATGCTGTCTAGGACACGCGCCAAGTGATTGGAAGATGGATGGGAAAGCAAAGGATTAATTAATTAAGCTGAAAAAAGAGCTTGCCTTTCTAAACCTATGAAGCATTAAAAGTATATCGGACAGTCTGAAACTGTAGGGCTTCCAAGCCTCTCGTGTTTATTATGTCTACTGCTTTGTCAGGGATTTTCTGTATTTACTGTACTGAAATATCTGCAGATGCATGCAGATTGTTCTGTAGTTTTAGATAACAGGTTATGTGACCAGAATGTGTAATATTAGGCATATTTTCATCATATACCTAAAATACTATAACAAATATTATATTTGACGATGAAATGTCCTTCCATTGTCCTTAAACTTGAATTTTGTTTTCAGGGGCTCTTGGTGTGGCTGTAGGGTATCCCCTGGACACAGTGAAGGTAAAAGCTTATTTACTCATACATATAGTGAAGATGAATTGGTGCTGTAGATTGCAGATCTATGCGCTTTTCCCAGGTGAGGATACAGACCCAGAGGAAGTTCACAGGGGTGTGGCACTGTGTCCTTAGCACATGTAAAGCAGAAGGGGTGAGCGGTCGCCGAGGTGATGTTGGACAGCCTGGCCCATTCACTGACCAGGATGGGGGTCCTAAGCATTTGTTTGTGCTGCAGGTGAATGGATTCTACAAGGGCATATCAATGCCGGTCACCACAGTGTCCATTAGCTCCTCGGTGGTCTTCGGCACCTACAGGAACTGCCTGCAGGGCCTTTGCATGATGCGTGGGGGGGGCGCTGATACCCCGCCCCACAAACTGGACATCTTCCTGTCAGGCTTGGCGGCGGGTGTGGCTCAGGTACTGCTCAGCCGTTGCACAGCGTACACAATATACTTTCGCCGGTCCAGATTTGCGAATGTGGCATCCATTGGTTTGGTTAATCACGAGTTGGCTGTGAATAAATAAATGGAAATATTTTTTAATGATATGAAAGTCAAAAATATATAAACAGTACTGAAAATGATCTGGATCACAATATCATAATATATACTGTAAATATTACTACTTTTAATATGTGATAGTATAAGTGCATACTATATCTTTAATATTAGAAGTTATTTCCGGTAAAAGAGTTGTGGTCTCCGGTAATGCGACTTGGGTGCCCCTCGCATGTTAGCTGTCTCTGACACTGTGGAATATAGCATTCCTCACAATAACCTTTAAACAAACCTTTCAGTGCCGGTCCTCTGGCCTTAACCCTCCCCAATGTAAAGGGGTGATGTAATATATGCTACATGTTCTGGGTGTGCAAATATAGGACTCCAAGTGATAGAAGCACATGTTTCGTATGAGTTTCTTTCCTGGATAAATGCACACTATCACTGATTAGTCTGTTTTATTTCCTGTGGTTTGAAAAAAACAGAATGCAATATGAGATATTGGGCAAGGTCACATGACTGAGTTGAGAGATAAATTGAGTGAATAGTCTCCTCTGGGTCCAGCGTACACAATAGACTGTTTCTCTTCACCATATGAAGGTATCAGTGATGTCCCCGGCTGACATCGTGAAAGTGCAGCTTCAGTGCCAGACGGAGCCCTATCAGGGCTCGACCTTGGACTCGAAACCCAAATATCGTGGGCCGATACACTGTCTGCTGACTATTGCCCGCGAGCAGGGAGTCCTGGGCCTGTACAAGGGTGCCGGAGCCCTGGCCCTACGTGATGGTTCCTCCTTTGCCACATACTTCCTGACCTACAATGTCGTGTGTGGCTGGCTGACACCAGCAGGGCAGAAGCAAGCAGGTGAGGAGCCTCGCTGGATGCTCTTGAGCAAGGTAACGTGGGTGTGGGTTAAAATGTCTGATGAGCATGTGTGTGCTTTTGTGGGTGGCTGCGGTGCCCCCTTCCAGATTGGGCCGTGGTCATGCTGGCTGGAGGGGTGTCGGGCATGTGTGGCTGGTCCCTGGGGACGCCCATGGATGTGATCAAAGCCCGTCTGCAGGTGGACAGCGTCACCCAGAGGAGGTACAGGGGCTTTGTGCACTGTGTCACCGAGAGCGTACGCCAGGAGGGCCCCAGCGTCCTCTTCAGGGGCCTGGCCCTCAACTGCTTACGTGCCTTCCCCGTCAACATGGCCGTGTTCTGGGCATATGAGCTAGTGCTGCGCTTCTTGCGTCCATCACCCTAGATGGCTCATCCCTAAATCCCAGAGTTTACAAGGAGACTCCTTATCTGCTTTAGCAGAGGGAAGTATGAGGCGTCACAGACCACACACCGTCGTCTAGCAGCCTTCAGTATAATTTTAACATGTTTATAGATTAATTATTTTTTAGTTCCGTTTTCTTGATGAGCATTTCATAGTAAGTGCAATACTAAATGAGCACTCTGGGCAAAGATTACGTTGCAGACAGGTGATGTTCATTGGCTCAGTAAATGCATGCCTTTATTATAATAATGCCACAACGAAGTGGTCTGCTTCACAGCATCTGTAATTCAGTAAAAACAAAGTATTGCATAATTTCAAAATGGATTTTGGCATAGGATATATCTGCATCGCTTTTGGATAACTGCAAGTACGAACTGGGTATAGAATTACTATTAGAGGTCAACAGCATTTGTTCATCTATTTAGAAATGACTTTCATGGGCTGCTGTTTTCTTCTTGACTACATGTTCTACGCACATTGGTTCTTTGCAGAACCAGAATCGTAAACACCATTAGGGGCCTTATTTTTCAGATGTGCATGCTCATGTGATGTACAGGAATACCAGAATTTTTCTAGTAGGCCCTTCATGACGAGGGTTGTGTAATTGTGGTCCAGTGAGTAAAAATCCAGACCGGGATTTTGTCTCAACCAGCCAGTTGAGTACTCTGTGACTCTTCATGCTCAACTGCTTGGTTGAAACAAAATCCTGGTCTGGACTTTTACTCTCCGTATCTAAATTGCCAAACTGTTCATAAATATATCCAACATATCAAAATATGCTGTATTGGGTTTTAATTCCATAAAAGTGGACCACAACAATCATGTCTCTAATGGCAATTTTTTAATATAGTGATTTTGTTTTTCCATTACATATTTATCATTTAAAACATACGCTAAACCAAAAAACAACGCTATCCAGTGTTACACTTGAATGAATTAGTTTGCAACCCTATAAATTCAGTCATTCCTGAGGTACCTATATGGTAAAAGAGAAATAATAATGCTAGTTCATTTCCATACTTCGCCCACCGTCTTCACTCTAATCAGTGGTTCCCTTTAATGCAGAAAGAAAAGTGTTTTTAATAAATGTTAAAACTTTACAAGGGAAAAAACTCTTGAAATGTATTGATGCATTTGTAAAAATATCAATATACATAGGTTATGATGGTCCGTGTTGTATTTCAACTTTACGATGGATAAATGTTTTTTACTTACTCAGTACATTATTCTATAAATCGATATTCAGCACTTTATTTTAAAATAGGCTTTGTGTTAATGAATTTGCCCAGTTGTAGGCTAATGTTCTAAGTATTTTTAAGGTAGGCTATGATGTTAGTTAGGTTGTAGTGTATTAAAATGCATTTTTGCCTTTCAAATTGTCGCCTTATGATAGGTTCATTGGAACGTAAACCCACTGTAGCCTGGAGAGAAACTGTACTTAAATGTAAATTATGGAATGTTAATAAAACCACATATATTATGTTGAAACATATGAATTGGTTCACTGTGGACAGTATTTTCAGTCTCATCTTCCTTTTCTACTTTGCCTTTTGTGCAACACAATGTACCCAAACTGACTATTGTTGAGATTCCCCCCCCCCCTCACTGATTAATCCTGGCACTCTAAAATTCCTTGGTACAGCTTTGCACTTTTCCTTCATTCCAGAAAAAAAGCTTCATGTTCTTCCTAAAGATCCCCTTAAATATTTACCATCTGCTACCCTCCTGCCTGGCTTTGGCGCAACACACAAAAAAAAGCAAAGCGAGGTAAAGAGCAAGAGAAGCTAAAAGGTTCAAGGTCATCTTAGCGGGTGGTTTATTGATGCAGACAGCGCAGCGCAGACACTCTGCACGTGTGCTACGATAACAGCGTGGTGCCCAAGCGTCAAAGTTCCAGCGGCCTCCCTCTGCGGAGAGGCTTTTGCTGCTGAAGACCCTACAGCTAATAGCTGAAGTCCAGTGGCCGGGGGGTCATGAACTCTTTGACGATCTCATCCGTGATCTCCTTCCTCTTCTCCTGGTGAGCCAATATCAAGGGCTGCAGGGTTTCAATCAGGTACTTCTTCAGCTCACCTGTCAGCAGGGCCCCACTGGTGTAGTCCTAGAGAGAGAGAGAGTCAAGCCTACCAGTTATTTATATTGTTTTATGGACAGGCACATATACAAACTGTGGGACCTTTGCAGAAAGGAACCAGAAGGTTGCATTTGTTAGACATACTAATAATAATAATAATAATAATAATAATAATAATAATATACTGCTAGATTCTCCGAAAATTGGGCCTTGAATGTTCACACTCGGGGTTTTGGCGCTCACCTGTCGGATCTTCTCCAGCTGATCATCATCCTCCAGGAAGAAGGTGAGGTACATGAAGGACACGTCGATGTCAGGGTCACCACCATACTTCCTGTGCTGTTCTACAGTGTCTTTGCCTCCAGAGAAAGCATACTTGTTGACCTGCATGAAGAAGCACAAGTTTGCTTTATAAGCAATATATAATGTACCTTCAAATGGACTTTAATCCTTGAGATATATACTGGACGCAGAAATGCTACACTCATTGCTGGTATCTGGAGGACAGCCTATACCTTGTCTTTGATCTGCTTGGCACTGTCAGTCAGGAAGATAGAAGAGTTGGGGTCACTGGCACTCATTTTAGTCTGGGCACCCTGCAGGGCAGGGAAAAAGGTGGAGTGCAGAAGGGCAGGTTTGGGGTAGCCAATGCGGGGGGCCACATCACGGGTCATCCTGAAGTAGGGGTCCTGATGTGACGGCAAAAGGCACAGCCAATGAGAGATGGACTCGGGAAACTGATATGGATTCAAATGCCGGCTGTAAGTAATACTAATAATAAAAAAACAAAAAAATGCAACAAATTCAGTTTGGTTAAACACACAAATATAAATTTCACCATTTTAGGCAAAAACAAGTCTCGTGTGATGATATTTCAAAATAAACGGTGGCATTCTAAAGAAAGGTGATCATTAGAGACATTAACTGGACAAGAAAGGTCTTTGCGCCTGCGTTAATCTTTAATTGCACCTACCACTTTAAGCGATTTTCAGGTCAGTCTCTCGGACTTTGGCGCAAGGCTTCAGATTGTGAAAGCTGCACTTTACGTGCCCAACGTGTTAATCTTTTCCATGTGAAAATATAGGTCAGGTGTAAGACAATGTTCTATTTTACACTTAATCCTCAAGGGGAAGCCGACGACCCAGAGACATCAAAGGCGACAGTGACTCAGAGAAGCTTCTGGGCTGCATTATGTCACAAATATTTACCTTCATGACACACAGTCACCAAACCTGTATACTTACATATTAACACATTCAATACAAAGTCTATATTTGGCTGATGATGCATAAGGTACAACAGATCTGCCTTCAGGACTGGGAGTATGTGATGACTCATAGATTCATTGCATATGATGGTCTCTTTCTTACATGAGTATGTGTGTTTGTTGTGACTCTGGAACGTCCTTGTTGGATATGGAATGCATTGGTGATGTACATCATAACAAACCCTTCTCTCCCTTGCAAACCCATAAGACTGCCTGAAGAGTACAGTGGAGTATTTGTACACACTTCACAAGTTACGAACCTCAGGCTGACCTACGTGGCACTGACCCCCAGAGTAAATATGTCTCAATCTGAGGCTCAAAAACTGACGACAGCCAGAGAGCTGTTGCAGGGAGGGATGATTAAACAGTGATTCATTACAGTTAAGTTGTGAATTTTTCAGTTCGTCATCAAGTTACGGCAAATTTCCAAGAACTGCACTGTGTCTGATGCGCAAGAAGGTCGGGAGAAGTAAGAAGTGAGTGCAGTGAGTCAAGGCCTTGGGCGCCAACACTGACCTGGTCAATGGCACAGGGGATCAGGCAGTGCACATCTTTCCTGCCCTTGAAGATCTGGGGGAAAGAGGTGCTAAAGGAGGGGGCTGCCTGAATGGCCGGAAAACTGATCTTTCCTAGCAGATAGAGGAAGAGGGAAAGGAGTGAGGAAAGCAATGTCAGGTTGAAGGGTCTTGAAAGTAAGTGAGTAAATGTGACAGTCTGGTCTAGGGGGGGTTCCTGCAGATTTGCTGTTTGTTCAAGCTGTCCAAAAGGCTTGCTGTCAAGGGCTTGACCTGGTTCAGTGGCAACAATGTCTATCTCTTATGCACAAATCGGTTGCTTCGATATGCTATTAACAAATCTTTTCATGTTAGGTGTTTTCTTATAGGCGAGGCTGGAAATTTAAATTAAAGGCAAGCACAAAAAACAGAACACTAGCCCGCCAGCTAGAAAAAAACATTGCAAGTCGGACTGCATTTTTACTGGAATAGCCCAGTTGGCTAGAAGCAACTACTCTTAAGTTTCACCCCTGCTTAAGGGGCTATGGGAGCGTTCAGGGTGGTGTTTAACACTTGTATTTTCAACAAAAATCCAAAACATTTTCTCCTCCCTGGTGAAGTAGGGACCTTTAAACATTGTAGGCCTTCAACTGGATAGTAGCCTGGTGTTTAACATCAATAGTTACTATATTTCCATATACACATATATGTATGGACAACAGTATTGGGACACCTGGTCATTACACCTACAGGAACTCCTGACAAATCCATAGGCATCAATATGGAGCTGGTCCCTCCTTTGCAGCTATAACAGCTGCCACTCTTCTGGGAAGGCTTCCTACAAGATTTTGCAGTGTGTCTATGGGAATTTTTGCCCATTCATTCAGAACAGCATTTGTGAGGGCAGCTACTGATGTTAAATGTGAATGTTGGGCTTGCAATCTCTGTTCTAGTTCAGGGCTCTGTATGGGGCAGTGAGGTTCTTCCACACCAAACTCACCCCACCATGTCTTTATGGACCTTGCTTTGTTCACTGGGGCACAGTCGTGCTGAAACAGAAGGGGGCCTTCCCCAAACTGTTCCCACAAAGTTGGAAGCATAGAATTCTCCAAAATGTCTTGGTCTACTGAAGCATTAAGAGATCCCTACACTGGAACTATGGGGCCTAGCCCAACCCCTGAAAAACAACCCCCGACCATTATCTCCAAACATTACAGTTAGGACAATGCAGTCGGGCAGGTAACGTTCTCCCGGCATCTGCCAAACCCAGACTCGTCCATCAGACTGCCAGACAAAGAAGTGTGATTCGTCACTCCACAGCACACGTTTCCACTGCTTCCAGAGTCCAGTGGCGGTGTGTTTTACATTGATGTGAGGCTTCCATGCAACCACATAATGCAAAGGTGGTATCCTGTAACAGCACCACACTTGAATTCACTGACTTCAGAACGACCCGTTGTTTCAGAAATATCTGTAAACTTGACTGCATGGTTAGGTGATTGATTTTATACACCTATGATGATGTGTCTGAATGAAACATCTAAATTCAATGATTAAGAGGTGTGTCCCAATACTTTTGTCCATATCGTGTATGAGAAATAGTATTACTTGGATAACGGGAAAATTGCAACATCTGTTTTGCAAGATGCCGAGTGTCATTCTGGTAAACTCCAGCTTCCCACTCCTGACCGTCTTACCAATGCTGTCACTGTCTGTGAACCCAAAGATACCCTTGACCTGGTTGAAAGTCACATGCTTCTGGATTTTCACGATGTTACTGTAGAAGCCAGGGCTCGATCTGTAGACAAGAGAAAGAAGTGTGTGGCTGATCTATCCTGTGTGCTGAGGCAGGGACCTCATCAAAAACAACTTATTGCGACATGGGCAAGTAAGCGAGAACCTGGAGTCCCCTGCTGAATATGTTGGATGTAAAGACATCATCCCCACTAGGCCTGATCTTATCGTGAAAATTTCACAAACACTGTGCATGAGATGCTGCTGGAACAAGCTGAAATGTGTTTCTGGTGGGTTCCTGTCTTGGAATACTATGCCCAAAAGTGCCCCCTAGTGTAACATAACTGAACAATGTACAGTATCTAAAACATGCAATTCCAAGTTGATAAGCACACCTTTTAAAATAATTTTAGAGAGGTCAAAACATACTTAACTAGTTCAGTTAATTCAGAGATTAAACGAAGGGCTTCTTCCTAGAACTAGGTCTACTCTTTTCCATTCTTGTATGGTTCTGTGCTACGAGTGCTTGCACTAAGGATATCCATAAAGACCTTAATGGTAGACATGTTTACCCCAGGTAATCCAGGTCAGAGAAGATGAAGGTCTTGTTTACATCAAAACCACAGGCGATGATGTCTTTGGCGTTCTCTACGGCATAATGGTGGCACTCCTCCAGAGTCAGGTCCTTCCACAGGTATTTCTCGTCGTCCGTTAGCTGGATGACCAGCGGCACGTCAAAAACATCCTGCAGCCACCTGACAGGGTCACCAGATTTCATATGTCAATAATACGCTTCTTTTAATACTAGCTAGATTCTCTGCCAAATTCAATGTAACTGATCAATGGGAGAATAGCATGAGCAAAGATAGTTAACAGTATTTAATTTATATACTTAATATACAAACTATAGATTTTTTTTGATAGCATTGCAACATGCTTGCGTATATGATTAATCGTGAAAAATAATCAGCCGTTTGGTTTCTGCTCAATCTGGATTGCGGATCTTCTTGCCGACACTTCCCTTACAATGTTTTTACAACTTATAGGGTCCTTCGCTCCCTTCCCCTGCCCCCACATTGCGACAAGCTGGCACCCCACCTCGTATAGTTATTCTGCGCCAGCACTGCAGAGGGCATGAGTACTTCTCGAGTGGGCGATGAGGAATATGATTCACGGTGATTCAACACATGGTGGTAGCATGACAATGTGCAGATAGGTGACAAGAGTGTGACCCTGCTTTTATGTCTGTATCTGACATATAGACAATGCCACCCTGTGAAAATGCCCATCTTGCCCTTGTCAGAATTCAGCCACGTCTGCTGATATTTACCGACTGGGCAGGCACTATAG
Source organism: Cyphomyrus plagiostoma (assembly GCA_019775915.2). Lineage (NCBI taxonomy): Eukaryota > Metazoa > Chordata > Actinopteri > Osteoglossiformes > Mormyridae > Cyphomyrus > Cyphomyrus plagiostoma. Next base: position 2,572,528 of record JABFEA020000029.1, read on the forward strand.
AGATCTATACAAGTGTGTGATGTTGAATCTCGTGTTGTACACGATATTTCACCTCTCCACTATAATGACTGAAATATGTCCTCACTTCTAGGACAAAACTTAAGTCGATACATGTATGTATGTACATATGTGTGTGGGTGTATTCAGATATATATAGATATGTAGGCAGGTAGGAGGTGTACATGCAACAAAATAAAGAAGGGGGGGGGGTGCCACACGGGCCTCACTTTGTAAAGATGAAGGGGATGAGGTGCCCCAAGTGCATGGCTTCTGAGGAGGGCCCCCGCCCCGTATACAGGTAGAAGGATTTTCTGTTCTCATAGGCATCTAGCACCTGGTGCATATCCCTGGAGGCAGACAACCAACAAACAAAACAGTCAGCAAAGACACAAACAGGAAATTACTCAAACAAGAATAATCTGAGGAGAGCTTTCTGATATCGCAGACTAGACTGCTTTGATGTTTATCAGACTCTGGTATGTAAATATCGGTTTATAGTTTCGTTTAACGCACAGCTCATGCGTTTTATCCAACTTTGAGCATCTGGTAAGTCTTCCCAACTATTCTAAGATGTAATGTCAATTGTCATGTCAGATCATAAGTACAAAGCAAGACTTTTTGCCATAAAAAACATGTTGCTGACAGCATTTATGAGACAGTCTGGGGGGAAAAAAAAGTTATGTTTTGAAACAAAGCAATTCACAGTTTAATGTTGAAAATCTTTACTCATTTAATCATAGGTTCTGTTTTTCCTGCCCATCCTGCTCATGTATATAAAGTTTTGTCTCTGGTTTATTTGCTACAGTAGTTTTGGAAATTAACTACCAATAATCTCTCCTTAACTTTCCCTCTTATTTAGACCAGTGGATACATATATTCATTATTAAGGCTACTAATGGCTATCTGAGCCTGATTAAGGTTGGGTTAGGATAGAAACATTGTGGTGCGGGGGGGGGTGGGGGGTGGGGGTGGGTAATGAAGGCTCCCTCACAGTGAA
>JABFEA020000029.1:2573624-2584055 GCA_019775915.2 Cyphomyrus plagiostoma
CCCCCCCCCCCCCCCCCCCCCCCCCCCCCCCCCCCCCCCCCCCCCCCCCCCCCCCCCCCCCCCCCCCCCCAATGAAGGCTCCCTCACAGTGAAACTGAAACTGTGTTGTATTTGTACGCATGTGCCATTTCTTGTAAACCATCTAGTGTACCCCACATTCTCACAGCTGAAGAAACATTTCATGTAGATTTCATCAGCACCCACCCTCATTGGTCAGTGTAAACAACTGGGGGGGTAATGAAGGCTCCCTCACAGTGAAACTGAAACTGTGTTGTATTTGTACGCATGTGGCATTTCTTGTAAACCATCTAGTGTACCCCACATTCTCACAGCTGAAGAAACATTTCATGTAGATTTCATCAGCACCAACCCTCATTGGTCAGTGTAAACAACTGAAATGGCTTTTTTCTTTATGGGAAAGGAAAATAAGTGGAGGACAGAGTACAGAAATACAGGCATTAAAAATACAACCTACAATGCAAACTTATGACTTATCCAGTGTGTTTCTCTTATGTTGGACATTCTCCTCCGATCAACTTTATATGTATGTAAACTTAAATCTAGGAAAAGTTTTTGATGGGGGACATAAAAATTAATCCCTTACAAAATTCTTTAATTTAATTATTCCAAATACATTTTATACATCTAATCACTTTTATTGAAGCTGCTGATTTATAATTTAGCAAAAATATATATTGCCTGCCCCCCATCCCCTCTTTAAATGGAAACTTGCCTGGAAAACATCCTCCAGTTCATCTCGTTTGGTAAATTCCTAAAATACAGGTCATCTTAATCTCTGATAAAATAGATGTTGAGTTTCCTGTGTTGCGAACTTGGACTTTTCAAATAAAGGAAACCAGATGAAACGGTCAGCCTTTGGGAACATAATGAGTTCGCCATGAGCGGTAGGTCATTAAGCATGTTAAGCGAAACAAATTTGAGATGTAGCTTCACCATTAGCACAGCTAATTCCATCCGCTCATTTAATAACAGAGTTAGGTAAGTTACGTTCAGAGGACTTGCACACATATGGGGTGTGCAATGCATCTCGCCATACATTTACTTTTTCCTTCTTCAAATGGCAATGTTTACTCAACCCTGCTATGCAGATTTGATTATATTGTGTACATGTTAACTGATGCTGTTACGCACTGAAGCATACAGTCATTATAAAGCATCATGTAAGGTCATAAATACAAAGGAGGACTTTTTTTGCCATAAAAGCACTTTGCTGACATTTTTTAGGAGACGGTTTGTGCAAAAAAGTGATGTTTTGTTAAAAAAGCGGCTCACTGTTGTTGAATTGTTACTTATTATTGAATATGGTTACTCATTTTATCATAGGTTTCTCGTTCCTTCCTATGTATATAAAGCACAATTTACGTTTTATCTCTAGCATATTTGTTATAATAATTTTGGGAAATTAGCCAATTGGGAAATTAACAATAATGTTTCCTTAATCTTCTCTTTTATTTAGACTGCTGGTGCATTGCAGGATTCTGCAAAGTGAAACTGAAACTGTTATTTGCAGCCTCACGCCTTTCATTGTCTTTGCTGATGCAACATTACATGTAGATTTCAACAATACCAACCCTCACTGGTCATAATTGGCATTGCTGATGCAACATTACATGTAGATTTCAACAATACCAACCCTCACTGGTCATAAGAAACCACATACACAGACTTTTCTCTAAGGGAAAGAAAAGGAGAGGTGGAGATTTTAGAAAATACAAGCTTTAAAAATAACTCAAAGCCCCCCCCCACCATTAATGAAAGAGCCGTGAGTGGCGGGGGAAGGGCAGAAGAGCTGACCTGTGTGAGAAGAAGATTCCTCGTCGCAGGAAGCGGTGAGCCTTCTGCCCTATCGCCTTCTCTATTCTATCCACCAGCTCTTGGTCAATTTTATTGCTGCCAAAACGAACTGAAAGGACACAGTGGCATGCAATCACATCAGTACTAGGTTGAATTTGGCCATCAGAGAACAGACTTGGCAAGCTAATATAATATAAGACATAACCGTAACAACAGACAGTGAAATACTGCATCTGTGGAGGAAAGCTACACTGAAAATAAGTCACACAGACATGTCTATATTTTATGGTAACATTCTGATCGAAGACCCCTAAACCACTTCACCTCCGCAGTGTCGTAACTGTTTTGCATCAAGGCAATGTAAGTCTCCTCACCAATCAGCTTGTCATAATCCACGCCTGTGGCACTGTTTGACGACACAGTCCAGGGGTCCACAAAGTCCTCCTCATTATGTGATGAAGGTGGGTCTTCTTGTAAGACAGAGTTATCACTGGGGGGACATCCAGGCTTATAATCCTCCCCTGTTACTGCTTTATACTCCATCTTCAGTTTCAGCAATAGCTGGACAGCAGCTTCCACGTCAGCCTATTAGTACAAAAGCACACAGAAAGAGCAACATAATTAAATTGTAAAACAAATCAAGAATAACCACTATTGTTGTGCCACACACACACACACATACACACACACACACACACACACACACACACACACACACACACACACACACACACACAACCAAGTGTTAGAATGACGGATTATCTTACCTTATCAGCCTTTTCAGTTTTAAGGACTCTAACTTGACTTCCTTGTGCTGACACCTTCTTATATAACTCCAAAGGGGTCTGAGTTCCCTCCCCATCTGACCGAAAATCCGTCATCGTCAAATCAGGAGTAACTGCGTATTACAATAAAGAGGGTCATACTTGGCCAAAAAAATCAATAACAGGAACCCAATCGTAAACGCCCAAGCTCTGTTAACGGCCTGATTTACCGGAACTGATAAAGTCTTGAAATGAAAAGCGAAAGCTAAAATGGTACTAAGCTCTAAATAGTACGAGACACATCTGATCGCATATATACTTTTACAGGGCTGAGACCACAAGGTAAACATTTTCTGGGGTACACGCAAAAGATAGAGGTTCATGCACGCAGTATACACACGCAAACTGACGAAAATCAGTGGCACAAGATACTACCGACAAAACAAACCTTAGAAAACATAAACGTTTACTGCAATTAATTTTAAAAACTCTGTGATGCTAATGTTAAATCTATTTTAAGGCATCATAAGTGCTGTCTAGTCAACTGAATTCTGGCCCAAATGCTAGTATAACCGACGATGACAAGCCATAAGCAGCTTCACCCTCAACGAAAGAAAACCAACAAACGTTCCAATAGGTCTTTTAACAGCTCAATTACATATTTATATTTAAATTAAAAATATATTTAAAGGCCCAAAATTAACTGACCATCGACTAATAATATCGAAATAATATTATTTTTCATTTAACAGACCTATGAGAATAAGAAATCCTAGATTCCTTTCATGCAACTTGCATCAGCTGAACTGTGCACCAAAGAAGATGATTCGTAAAGAAACACAAACCGTTTGTAGTTTTATTGAGATTTTTGTACAGAAAATGTTCCCAACCATTTATAAAAATACATTTTATATAAGTTAATTTTTAAACTCAATATATTATCCAAATTAATCCAAAAATACATTTTTAAAAGTAGAATTTTGTGTTAAGTGGCTGTGTTTAAGTTTCTAGTACGACACAATTTTTTGAGCAACTTAAAATGTCCGAGACTGCGTGTGGCGAGTGAAACTGCTGGCACAGTAGAGCGTTTATGAAGGGGTCTGCCAGCCCAAATGGTAACAAAATTATAAAAATACAGCTAACACAATATTATTCACTGTCACAACCTTTAATTAAGCTATTATATTTTCGCTTAGTGGGTAGGTAGGCGGTAAGGGGCTAAGAGTATCGATACTGGTATTTTGGTTCTATACCTTTTGTAGTTTGGCAATTGTTTTGTTAAATTTATTGTGCATTGGTAGTTGTATTTTGTGCGTAGTTTAATGGGAAAGTTTGAAATAAAGAATATTGAGTGCTAATCTCTAAGGTACTGACTGCCTCAGTAGCCTAAAGGGGGCTAGTCAGCTATCTACCTCTCCCCATATCTGGATACCAGTAAAGTCTTTAGCAGACTTTAGGTGGGCATATTTTTGTAATATATGTTTTAAATATTTAAAATTCACACAAAACGCAAAAATCTATGTAGTTCGTTACCCCTGTTTCCTCCTTACGTACATGTAATGGTGCAATACTCAAAGCATCCAGTAGGTGGCGCCTATGTGTTAGATTTTTTTAAAAAAAATCTGCGTAAGTTTGTGATTAAAAGTTGGTATATGTTCTAAAATTTTAGAAAGGGCTGTCTGTATATCAGCCAGTACAACTGTGTCATGAGCAAACTAGGACCCATTTAACGTTAATTTGCTGTCTGATTGATATCTTTACTAAAGTAACATACTGATTTTGAGTCTAAAAATCACACAAAGTGGCTTTAGGAGTGAAGCTGAGCAGCTGGATTCCATACTGTAAGTCAGAAATGTGTAGTTTGAGTCCTAGAAAATTCATAGTGTATTAGTCCCTTAACATGTTGCTTCAGATGTTAATCAGTCTATGAAAACTGGAGTTGTTCAAGATGCAAAGCTGTTACAGTAAGTTATACATCATCATATTTTAGTGACGATACAGAAAAACCATGCTGTTTATGTGCAAATAAAATGTTTAATTTTGTTTACTTTTTTTATAGAAGGTGTTGGCACCATGGCCTCTTTGGTAGCTTATGAGGATTCTGACACTGAAGATGAACCTACAACACAGGGGGGAACAATTCATCAAAACTCAAAGAGTGACCTTGGCGCAGAAAGTTCCCTTGGCCCACATGGAGCCATTGAATTCGGTCCCACGGATCCTCATGAGTCTTCTTTCAGCCCTCAAGGTGGAGGACAAGATGGGCAGGAATCCAGACTACTCTGGGAGTTTTGCTACAGTCCTTGGATGCCAGATGGTACTGAGGATGGCGTTGCAGTGCCTCAAACAGCTCAGGGTTCTAGCTGCGTGGGTCCTCTGAAGAGGCCTCTCAAAGCGACCCCATTGACTGGTATCAGGCCTTACGTTCCCAAAAGGCAAAGGCTGGCTCAGCAAGTGGCGGCGAGCTCAGAGGGCGTTCTTCAAGGGCATGGGTCCGTCATCTCAGGAACAGGCTCCAGGCTGCTCACCGAAGTGTCCGAAACCATTAGTCCATTTCTGAGGCGGAAGTCCACTGGGACGGAGCTGCCCAGGCGTGTGCGGCTGCGTGTCCAGGCCCACCAGGGCCCAGTCAACACAGTTCAGTGGTGCCCAGTGCCCCATTTCAGCCATCTTCTCCTGTCTGCCTCCATGGACCTCACTGCCAAGGTACCCTTTAGAGCTGAAGGGGTGGGGGGTCCTGAGTTAGCAGTGGTGGGTGGGCCGAGCACCTAATGATGCAGCATACTTGATTATGGTTCTTGTATTATTATTTATTAGTGGCAGCAGAGAGTAGCAACACTAAATGCTGCATAATCGGCCCCTGCAGATCTGCCATGGAGCTGTAGGGTGCGAGTGTTGCTTAGTCGTGTCATCAATCATGAGCTTGGCTGAGTTCTGGAATAGATTAGAGTGCAGTTGAGCTCCTTAAGGACTGTACTTGATGTGAAAGTTGGAGTCCACCATAAATCATCACCCAGGGTGTGCTGTTATTGCAGGTGCCTGCAGTATATCCATAGGAGCCAATCCTCACAGGCTTGGGAGTGATTAATTCATATCTCACATACAGTTTAACTGCGTCAAGTACAAGAAGCTGACTGATTTTCCCCTGTCAGCATCAACTTCATGCTTTTCTAATAGAACACAGAACAAAGTAGTTCTGAAATACAGTGGGCAGTGCAGTGTCATGGAAAAATATTTGCCCCTTGCTTAATTTCTTTATTGCATATTTATCACATTGACTGGTTGACAAAATATAATGTTAGAGAAAGGCAACCTGAGTAAATACACACTTGAAAATTTCATTTGAATATAGTTATCCAACACTCTTGTAACCCATGTGAAAAAGCAGTTACCATAGTTTCTTAATGAGCCAGTTAACCTGATTTAGTTGATAATTATTTTTAGCCTATTGTACACAGCCTTGATTAATTGCAGTATTTACCAGAGAGCTTCTGCAAGATCAGCATTTGTCACGATCAAAGGAAATTTTGGAAGGAATTAGGGTAGAAGGGTTGTTGAAATATATGTGGAAAGAGTTACAGAACTACTCCTTAGGCTCTTTGATATCACTGAACTGCAGTAAGAACCATTATCTCAAAATTGAGAACATTTGGTACAGTGGCAGATCTTCCCAGGAATTGCTGGCCTGCCAGAGCACAGCAATAACTTATCCTGGAAGTTACAGAAGATCCCAGAACCACATGCAAAGAACTATAGGCCTCTAGGATCATATCCAGTTTGTGTTAATGCCTCCACACGTCAATGCTAGTCAAACATGGGATTCATGGGGGATGGTATCAGCGCAGAAACCGCATCTAATCAAGAGAAACCTCAGTGCCCGGCAACATTTGCAAAAAAACATCTGTATGATTCCCATGCCGCTCGAGAGAATGAGGAAATCTGAAAGGTGAAACATGCATTCTCTTGGTACTGTAGAAGCTCACATCCTGTAAAAAGAAATCAGCATTTGGGTACTGTCAGATTAATCCCGAAAGTTCAGCAACTTAGATCTGTGCAGTTCTGCTTGAGCATAGCGAGGAAGGCGATAGATATAAAGACCTAGAGGTTCCAGATACAGGTAGTACAGTGACACACCTCTGGAACCTGAGTTTGAGTCTCTGTGTGGAGTTTGCATGTTCTCCCCATGTCATCATGGGGGCAGCATGTGGCTCAGTCGGCTCAGGTCGCAGTTCAAACTCAGCCTCAGTACGTCTGCGGGTCCTTGAGCAAGGCCCTTACCAACTCCAAGATCCCTGGGCACCCCAACAGGTGACTGTCCTTTGCAGACAGCTTACTCTATAAAGAGCAAGTTGAGGAAGGCGTAAAGACAATTTCCCCATGGGGATCAATAAAGTATCGATTATTATCATGGAGTTTCCTCCAGACACTCCAGTTTCCCCCCATAAGTCTAAAACCATGCTGAGGTTAATTGGTGTTACTAAATTGCCGGCGTGTGAGTGTGTGGCGTGTGAGTGTGTGGCGTGTGAGTGTGTGGCGTGTGAGTGTGTGGCGTGTGAGTGAGTGGCGTGTGAGTGTGCCGTGCAATGGGTTGCTTTCTGCCTCGGGGACAGGCGCCAGATCCCCTGTGACCCTGAGTGTGACAAGCTGTTTCAGACAATGCTGCAGGAGACTGTTATTATTCAACATGTCCTTCAGCTGAATTGCTCACAAGCACATGCAGCAGTGTAACGTAAATTTCCTTGTGTAAAACTGTTGGCTGGGCGAAAAAGCTATAGTGAGTGTCTGAAACACTCCTGTTGTGATTTGGCTGGTGAGACTGGAAAATGTGATGCTTTCTTTTATGCCAGGCAGGCAAGTATTCCTGAGTGGTATATAAGCTTAATTTATATACCTTACCTATCTACTAAATCTCTTGTACTCACAGTCTTAGCATTTAAAACTGCTTGGATTTGAATTACGTCCCCAGATATTTTTTTCCTGTTTGCAGGGCGAAGGGACTCTTCCAGTCTAAACACTGGTTTATTTCAGGTACTGTGTCGTGAATATTAAATAATCAAGTAGGCTGGTTCGGAAAAACGAAATTGGATCACTTGGAAGCAATGTTAATGAATGATGCAGGAGTACAGCTTTGGCAGTGGTAAAGCCTACATCTTTTATGTAAATGGTGTCAAGTTTCCTTCTTTTTGCGTAATTGAGAATTCGGTGAGTGCCCTATGCAGACTGGTGCCCTGGGCTATACATGCATCAGAGCCAGTATCATGCCACGTCTTTGCCCTTTACTACTGGGATTTTTTTTTCTTCCAGTTTATATGGATCAGCCGGTGCTGCTGTGAGAATTCGACTTTTAAACAGATGTTAGATATCTGTAGTCTACTAGAACAAGACTGAGGCATTTGGAGGGCACTTTCTGTTTGTGGCCGAAGTGTTTCCTGTCCGTGTTCCTGTTTTGCAGACCTGGATCATGGCAACTGCATGGTGCATTTCCTTTACATGTATAAACTGCATCCTTTATTTTGTAATATTGCTGGTTTCATTATTGTCCAGCCTGTGTTATCGGGCCTAATGGGTCCATTTAGTGCATAATTGCATCTTCTACACACACCTCTGTATTTCGTCCAGATGACCAGAGTATGACCAGTGTTCCTAATCACTTACATGTTCCTGGTTGTCTGTGCAAGGTTTGACATGGGCTTTGCAATTTTCCTCATGGACGTTTGGTTAAGTTTCCCCATATATGTGTATTTGCTAAAATGTAATTCTGTGCAGTGGCTAAGAAATTACAGCTTCTTTTTCCAGTGCTGCACTTCGAGCATTCACAATCACAGCCCGATGTCTCCTTTAATGTCCCATTGTAACCAGTTAGTATGCTGCTTATACTTCCTTATAAGGAACTCCTGATGCATAAGTGCTGTGGAGCTTTTGGATAAAATGCTTCTTCCACAGTTGAATTGTGTGGCTTTTATTTTGATTTTATTTGCAGTCATAAATGAGCTCAATCTCACCATTGCATAATTGCATTTTGTATATTCAGTCTGTCCTAATTGTAATTACTCACCATTTTAAAGGCAAGAGTTTCGTTTGGTTGTATAGTAAGTCGAGCTCTGTGGATACGAGAAAGTTCAGGATGCTGCTTATGATCAAGTGAAATGGAGAGTTCAGACTTCTGCAACCCATCCTGATATCCATCTAACGTGTGTCAGCTGTGTTCACGCACTCACCTGCCCCCCAAATCGTCCCTTTCTACAATGTTAATTTCTATAATTTAAGTACTGTATCTTTAAGCACAATTATTGGCACATTAAGCGTTATATATTTCCACAATCTTTGCGTGCTGAAGAATTTGCTAAAGTGGTTTTAAGTGTCCCACCACAAGAGCTGGAAGCTGTCACAGTCTCTCCCTCCTGTGACGGCCTTCTAGGGGAAGTCATCTCCTACGACTTCAGCGTCAACCAGCGATCTGTCCCTAAATCAGACATTGGCAAACGAACTTGTGGAAGTGATTTCTGTGCATGGCTGGAGAAGAACTTGTGCCATGCACCAAACCTTGCGAGCCTAACTCATAACCACCCCCCATGACAGAATCGAAACAATCAGTGAGTGCTATTTTGTTATTAAATTGTTGCGGACCTCTGATTTTGGACATAAATCAGATGTGGACCTTTGCTCAAAAGTTTGAGAACCACTGCTATAAGGCAGCATATGTACTGTGGTGACAGTGCATTAGAAGTATTGTATACCTGATGCTGTGAAACAGTATGCTAATGTGGCCTTGGCTAGCAGGTAATTCATTGAAATCATTCATTATAATCATGGCCGTCTGTTTTTAAATGTTCTCACTGTTAGCTATCGTAGTGCCATTTTCACTGTATTCACATGCATACTCAGGCTCCCATACTGCTTTCGGTCAATCTGTTCTGTAAGTGCTGGCATTTGTCAGGCCTTAATTCCAGTGACCTCCCACTTTTCTGGTGCTGGGACTGCAGAGGTAGGCTGGGCTCACTGGGAGTTACCCTGCTATGAGCCATGAGTAATGTGCCTTGTGCCCACGCAGTGGCACTGTTAGGAGAAAGACCTTCTGTCTGTTCTGTTTGGGGGGGGGGATGGTTCTAAACCTATTCTCCATAGCTGGGGGGCCAAAAGAGGGCAGTGTTGCACATAAGGCCAAACCTTGCACATCTTTTTTTCCCTTACTTTCCCCATAGCAGGACATTGTAATAAGTGTTGTGAAATGCTAGAATCGAGTCTATTTATTGGTTTAACCTTGATGATTGGGCTGCATCATAGTATTCATTTGCTTGTCCTTGGAATATGAAGCATTCCCTCAATCTGTTTTGAACTTATCAGAATCACAAACTTTGTCATTAAACAAATGTATAACGAAAATTGTGTGCTGTCCCTTGCAGTGCAAAAATAGAATATTACAAGCAATAATATTTAAATAATTTAAAATAATAAAATAATTATGTACAAAAAAAAGTAATATATAACAGAGCAGGTTATTGCACATTGTATGTTTTTAGAAATATTGCACAGATTTAACTTGGTATGGTATTGGCCAGGTTTGTGAAAGAGGGCGCACCCTTCTGTTATTCTTTCATAATTGCAACAGTGCTAGGATATGTGCTGTTTTTCAGTCTGTCTGTTTTTGCTTTTATTGACCCGCACCGGCTTCCTGAGGGTAACAGCTGGAACAGGTGATGTGCTGGGTGAGAGGCGTCCTTCAGGGTGGGATGTGTCCTTCAGGGTGGGAGGCGTCCTTCAGGGTGGGAGGCGTCCTTCAGGGTGGGAGGCGTCTCCTTCAGGGAGGGAGGCGTCTCGTGGACGGTGGGAGGCGTATCGGTTAGGGAGGGAG
>JABFEA020000029.1:2584155-2602604 GCA_019775915.2 Cyphomyrus plagiostoma
GGCGTCCTTCAGGGTGGGAGGCGTCCTTCAGGGTGGGAGGCGTCTCCTTCAGGGTGGGAGGCGTCTCCTTTAGGGTGGGAGGCGTCTCCTTTAGGGTGGGAGGCGTCTCCTTCAGGGTGGGAGGCGTCTCCTTCAGGGTGGGATGTGTCCTTCAGGGTGGGATGTGTCCTTCAGGGTGGGAGGCGTCCTTCAGGACGCTGCTGGTTTTGCAGTGGCAGCGGGACCCGTACAGCTCCTCCAAGGAGAGGAGAGTGCAGCTGATGATCATCTGCGCTGTGTTGATGACCCTCTGCAATGCTGCCTTTTCTTGAGCCTGTCTGTAGTCTGATGGGAAGAAATTTACCGTAAGCTTCTGAGTTTATTTTAGACTAAGACGGTGTCCCAAAGTGATTTCTGTTGAAGCGTGTTGTATCAAAGACTAAGAGATTAAATGTCTTTGCTTGTGTAAACTAGAATTAGTCCCTCCTTATGCAGTTACATGGCTCTGGCTTCATCCACTTTGAGCAGCTTCCTAGTATCAGTCATAATTTTAAAGGAAGGATTCTACACCTGTGCTTAAAATAAATGACCTCAAATTTGAGTGATAGAGGTTCAAGCGGTTTGTGTGATGGAATGAATGCTCATCATATTCAATCTTGCCTATTTTCTGAAGATATTAGAATATAGAAATAATCTGTCATTCAGTTATTTAGCTAGAATAGAGCTAGCTTATTTTTAGCCTATTGTACACTTATAAGTTTATAAGTGTTCTATTTAAGGTATTTCTTTGTTAAAAACGAATACATACCCTCAGTGGTCATTTAAAAAGGGAATTAAGGAGCCTCTCAGAATCTTCTGGAGGCCTGTATGAACCCTTTCACTTCCTGTCAACACTACTGATCTCCAAGTTCCATGGTAGAGCAGCCATCAAAGAAAATCACGCGGTTGCCAGGCAAGAATCGATTGCTTGGTATCAGCTCTTGGAGGTGGGAGGGCAGAGAGGGGGGGCAGCGCACAGCTGTAAAAAACAAAGGCATCCTGTGGTGGCACTAATGAAGCAAGGTGAGTGAGGTCGGCCCGGAGAGCGCGTGGTTCTTTAGAGCTGCGCCAGCCGCTTTGGGCTCGTGGGTCCTGTGTGGAAATGCTGCAAAGAACATTTTCGTGAAGTAAAATACGAAAGTAAATCTTAAAAACTACTACTAAACAAAAACTCTGTGTTTCTTCCAAAACTAACTTAAATAAATAAAAAAAAAAGATCTGTCAAAACCATTTAAAAAAAATACACATTAGTTTAGCTAAATTGTATCTTTATTTGCCATTAATATTTGGAACGTTTTACCCATTTTGAAGACATTAGTACATAATAAAATATATCTCTAAAATGAAAACAAATGAAATCACCCTGAAAACTAAAACGGAACTGGATTTCAGATGAAAATTGAAAATTATGTGAAAAATAGAGAAAAATAACACCGGCTGAAATGCAATGTCTGACAAATGGATCTCTTGATTGGTGGGTCAGATTGGAAGCCAGGGCTTTCTGTGAGAGCTCTTTGGTGGCTTGTCAGGGTTTTTACTGATCTGGTTGCACAAGAGCAAGAAGCCTGTGAATTTTTTTCCCCTAACTTCAGCGCTGTCATTTCTGTCTTTGACGCTGCTGATGCTTCCGGCCTCCAGGAACGCAGCCGTGAAATGGGGCTGTTCAGAGCTGCTTTTCCAGCTGAACCGTCACGGTTAAAGGACCCATTCATGCCGGTCCAGGTTCATATCGCTACCTCTGATCCCACTGTAATTGCTTGGCGTGAATCGTCAAGTGGATGAAAGGATTGCAGTAAAATGCAATCGAGGAGATCATATCATATAGCTGAAATAAAATGACTTTTTTGAGGTTGGATACGTGGCCCGCGGATGTCAAGGCTAGCTACACCACACCAGAAATGTTAAAGATAATTAAGTTAAGGATAAGAGACTTCATATGGGCTGCACATAGACTAATTAGTTTTCTGCAGTAAGAAAGCGTGCTGCTTCCCAGCCTGGTATATAGACTTCTCTGCTGACACCTTCTTGAAGCACGGTGCTCACTAAGAAAGGAGATGAAGAAGCTTTTGTCCCGACGTAAGACAAACTGAGAATGCTCCTTTCTGAGCTACAGTGCCCTCTGTGCTAGGAGTGTTTGTGATTCTGACTCCTTCGAATTAAGCTGCAGTTACTTCAGTATGTTGCTTCTCTGACTCCTTAGAATAAAGCTGCAGTTACTCCAGTATGTTGCTTCTGACTCCTTAGAATTAAGCTGCAGTTACTCCAGTATGTTGCTTCTCTGACTCCTTAGATTTAAGCTGCAGTTACTCCAGTATGTTGCTTCTAACATTGCATCTCTCCTTGCTTTTGAAATGCATGACTTTATCCTAAAAACTGAACTATGTGCCCTTTCTGGCTTTACTTTGAAGCCTTTTTTGTAACACCCACCCCATGTTATTTCCCCAAGCATTTAACAAATTATCTCTCCCTCATGTAGCAGTTAGATGGCACTGTTTCCTTATTAGTATTGCAATGTAGTATTAACAGGATCTTAAATATATTTAAGATAAACGTGATTAATTGAATTTTAATATGTTATCTATTTCATGGTTCATTATATAAAATGTTTCTTTTGATGTTAGGCTGTTTTTTATAAACTGTCACTGGTTCTGTACAGATCTGGCATATCCTTGACTGCAGCGAACAAAATCAGCTATTTTGTATCTAATTTAACGAATACATCACTACTTGTCTGACTTTTAACATGTTTCTGTTCCTAGCCAGAAGGGCCGGGTCTCATGCTTTCCAATGCCGTTTCATGCTCCCGGCTGTAAAAATGTTCAATAATAGAACACAGTCAGACTGCCTGTGTATTGTTGAAAGTGCTGCAGCCGGTCTGGCGAAACGTGGAGGGTGTGTATGGTAAGCCCCCCCCCCCCCCCCATCCCCCTGCGGGCCTCTGGTCCCCTGGCATCCCTAGAACCTGCAGAGGACAGAAGGGAAACGTGCTATGGTGCCGTTACCAATTTGTCAGAGTACCATCTGTGGGAATTATTCTGGTTTGACTTCCCTGAGAAATCTAGTGCTCTGAATATTGCAGAAGGGCAGCTTCTGCGGCTGTCATACAGCACATGTGACTTGGGAGAGCTCGCAGGCTGAGCGGGGGTATCCCTCAGGGTAACCTCGGGATCCCAGATGTACAGCTTCATCCTTCAGTTCTGCCTGGCAGATCCAATGCTACGGTTGCCTGTCTTGATCTAGTGTTACTACAAAATATAGTCACAACTTTTCCAGCCATCTGGACCTCAAAAGCAGAATGTCAGACCCCAGACCTGGATTTTTATCTTTGTGTTTACTATGTAATTGCGTGATGTTACTTCTACCCTTCTGCTGCTTGCCGTCCAGCAATGAAGTCGTTACCAAATAGCGTTTCTATACTGCTTCGTAACAGTGTTAAGCTAATGATTTGTATTAACTCTGTGCTATTCTTTCCTGACCGTGGGAATTTTTTTTTGTACTGGTAACCTATCTAGTTACTCCACTGTGTGTGACTGTGGGAGTTTATTTAGACAAAGTTCCATCCATTCATCCATTCATCCATCCATCCATCCATCCACCCATTTTACACTGCTTATCCAGGATTGGCTCGCAGGGACATTAGTCTAAGCAGGAATGCCCAGACATCCCTCTTACCAGCCACCTCCTCCAGGAGAATACCAAGGCGTTTTCAGGCCAGCCGAGAGACATAATCTCTCCAGAATGTCCTGGATCTGCCCCGGGGCCTCCTCCTGGTTGGACATGTCTCCCCAGGGAGCCGCCCAGGTAGATCCTAGATCAGGGGTGGGCAATCTTATCCGCAAAGGGCCGGTGTGTATGCAGGTTTTTAGGATAACCTGTAGGTCAGCTGTTCAATCCCAGGTGTGAGCACTCCCCAGCCAATCAGTCCTCTAATTAGTAATATAATTAGGGAGTTGCAGCGCACACCGGCCCTTTGCGGATAAGATTGCCCACCCCCTGTCCTAGATAGATGCCTGAGCCACCTCAACTGGCTCCATTCGATGTGGAAATGCAGCGATGCTACTTTGAGTCTGTCCAGAATGTCCGAGCTCCAAGCCCTACCTCAAAGCCCGAGCCACGTTACCCTGGCTGGACTGGGGAGACTATGGCTACACCCTGCAGCCAGAGCAAGGAGGAGCTCAAGGGCCTCTACCAGTGTTAATTTCGGCAAGACTTTTTATTTAGTTTTTGTCTTAGTCACTTACTGAAAATTGTAGTTGGATTAAAGTCACGTTTTAGTCTTGTTTTTGTTCCATTTTAGTTCAAATTTAGTCAGTGGAACTCAGGTTTAATTTTAGTCTAATTTTCGGCAATTTTTTAATCGTAGATTAACGATACTGAAATAGAAATGCTGAAGGAAATTTAATTCCCTTGAGAAGCAAGCATGCCTTATACATAAGCATACCCTATTATGCTTAGTTATTTAGGCTGTGAATGTGTTACTGACTTGCCATACTTCTTTAATATATAAAAATCAATGCCTGAAGGTTGTTAGAAAAAGTGCAATACAATCATATTTTCTTCATCTAAACACCTACCAAACACCCATTTAACCATGTGCAAAATCTGTCTTCACAATTTACAATAACCCTTCTTCAAAAACACAAAGTACATAATACAGTAAAATTGCTTAAAAGACAAAAAAGGGACATTGTGTGTCATTTAGGACTAAATATTAATCTTATGTGTCTTTCAGTCTATGTACTAGATACAGTTTGCTTGTGTGTGTCTGTGTATCCCTGAACACTAAGAACAGTCCGTAAACAAACTGAACTTTTTACACCTTTCTAAATTCCTTCTGCGGGTTTCACCTCACCCCATGTCTTGCTCTTTCCTTAGCTGTGGCTGGTCACCACACTCATTGCCAGCCACAACACCTTTCACACCTACAGCATTTGGAGTTGCTGAGAGGTCCAGGTATTTAGCCTGCTAGGTATCTGACGGGGGTCTGTGAGACATCGTTGACTCTGTCGTGTCGCCTTGTAAACGGTTCTGATACCGGCCGCTCGCTGATTCACCAGAGCCGACAGCATACCGGTTTGCCTCAGATCTCGGGGTTTTGTTGGCCTGCTGTTTGAGTGAGAAGGATGTGCTGTGCTCTACGGTTTAAACATGTCTAACCCACTGGGTTTGCTGCCATGCTGTTCGTTGCAAATTTTCGTTGACCAGATGTGTTTCTGAAACTCCATACTCCAACTAAGCTTTTTTGTTAGCAGGATAAATGTACCTCTTGTCCTGGTAAGCAGGATGGCCTGTAATAAACAAAATGCACAAGCAAGTAGTGCTTTCAGGCCTGGTGTTTTGCATCTCTGTGGGCAGTCTACACTTCAGTTTAAACATGCTTACTAAGTGCCAAGAATAATATATTCGGCTCATTAGTCCACTTCCGCCTTCCACGCTTTGTTCTGCCAGCGATGAAACGTTTGGTGAGTATGGCAACATTTGGGATGTTTCGGAAGGTCACTGCTAGGCAGGGCTGCCCCTGAAGCACTCTAAGAAAAGGGTGGAAAACAGTTTGTTAATAGTACTGGAGGCTGAGGTGTGTAAGTGCAGAGTGACTAAGCAGAAAGGATGCAGTGTTACAGTTTGCAGTAGAGATGGGCGATCCACGTTTTTTCAGTTCCGATCCGATTCCGATACAGGAGCTCTTTTTACTTTGTTATACTTTATATATTATTTTTTAAGCTAGTAAATACAGATGAAAAATTTTGACAAATTTAAGTAGACTACTACAAACATGCATAACGTACCGTTCCACCTCGTTTGTTTATCTTCAAAGCAAATATACACAAGTGGCAAATGCTTAAAATTTTAAGTTTTTCTCCCATTGGCATCAGTGCAGTTACACTTTTGTTGCGATGGAAGCCCCTCTTGTATCATAAGCTGCAACGAGTTCGCAAAACAGTCCAATTAAGCTAGCAACTCCCAAATCATCCATTGCTTTGTTTTGTGTCGCAGTTGCGTGCGCTTTGATAAATAGGATTGTCCATTAAACGCTATTCCCACCTCAAAACTTTATTTTACATGGATTGCAAAACGCTGTGCTTCTGATTTCTGTTAAAAGCATAAAATACTCCCAGATCGTCATGTCTTATCTTATGCTCCTCGTACTGCGAAGGGAATGCGCATGACGTCACAGCAGGTGGAACTCACTGTACTCACACCCATTGAGTAGCAAAAAACATTGCGTTCGATTTGAATGCCGAAAAAAAACAACACATGTAAAATGGGAAAGAGCTGTCGCGCGATTGATTGCCGAAAACTAAATAAGTAAGTATATGATCTGGATCGGTCACGCATTGCTGATACCCAATCCGTCAAATAGGTCTGGATCGGCACCGATACCGATCCGAATATCGGTATCGATGCATCTCTAGTTTGCAGTGTACCTGGTTCCTTTACCAGTATCCCACTGGGTGAGCTGTGTGCTGTGTGGGTTGGGGTCAAATCAAACTATTGCCAGTTGAATGCCAGTTATGACCCTCTAGGGGGCAGTGAGGCAGATCCTGCAATCCTTTCCCTCTGCCATGCCCTTGGTCAGAAGCCTCTTGGCAAGATCAGACCTCCTTTCTGCATCTGCCCTTAGTGGAGTCTCTGATTTGTGCTGCACTGGTCAGTTTTCTCATATGTAATGGTAGCACTTTGGTTGTCATATCATAATAGTCATACCGACTGTTTGACTGTTGTTTCCACTAGTGATTGTCGTGCAGAAGCACTTTTGTTTTACAGTCTGCCAGTGAGGATGGGCAGAGCTGCCTAACAGCAGTGACTGATTCATCCTCATTGGCTGATTATGACATCACGGTGTTGCCCACATTAAAGAGTGATATGTAGAGTGTAAGGCAGGTCTTTCAGGAGGCAAAATAGCTATTCTGCTGAGTTTATTTCTGTTTTATTGGATATGAAACCCGCTGCAAGTTAGGTGGGCTGGTATTAAACTGTGTCAGTAGGACAAAAGGCTTCTTGGCTGTAGTCATATGGTTTCATTGTGTAGAAGGGCTGTACTGTTAGACTGCCAAAGTCCTCCTGCTTCAGAAGATTATTTTCACACACTATTCGCAAACCTTTTTTTTAATGCCCACCTAGGCCCTGTAGATGACCTGCTTGTCTTATCTCGTCTTTCACAGAAGAGTCGTGATGAACATTCAGGGCTGGTTTCTCTAAGAACTCAAAATCTGAAACATGAAGCATTTAATGCTTCAGCACTCTGGTACTTTGTTACTTGCCTAGCAACTGGCATAGCAACATCTTCCTCAAAAAGGCGCCAAGGCTTGGCTGCACATTTCTGTGGGGTTGGGAGGGGTGATGGCTGTGTTCTATGGAACATGCACTGGTGTGTCATTATATTATATTACATTATATTGGTTTAGAATAACTGAATTGGACTTTCTGGCACACTTAATGCTTGAGGTAAATCAGATCTATGTAATAAAAAGGAGGGGTATTGATTCAGCTTCTCAACTTCCTTTTTCTGCACCCCCAGTATATTCTTACATGCGATTTAATGTTGTTGCAGAGGTGACACTTATACCCGGTGATGTTTCACCAGTGCAATACAGAATATGCACACTAGTAACGGAAACCGCATGTGTATCCTTTCCTGCTCCCCAGGGTGCTGCTTGCTTTTAAAAATGGATTCTAAGCATGTCAGGATAGATAAAGTAATGACAGCCCTGAGTCAGCATCTCCGCTATGTCTAATTACTTCCAACCTGGGAAGCGCTCAGCTACCATGGTGTTCCCCGGTATTACCGCTGTACAGGAGCCTTTTCTGCACCTCTGAGCATGCAGTGTCTACAAAAGAGAACCGCCTCACCTGACCCCTGTCAGCAGAGCTGGCCCTGCAGTATTAGCAGTATTAGCGCACTCCCCACACTCCTCGCTGCTTTATAATTGCTGTATTGGGTGCATGCCAGATGAAGCCGTCTTCACTGAAACGCTGCTGTTTTACTTGGGAGGATAGTCTGCCTGACTTCGGGTTTTGGCTTTTGGTGAATCTTTGTGCCGTGCGTGTATAAATTATCAGGGACAAATACACACACACACACACACAAGCCCTTTCCGTTCTGTGTGAATGTGGTGTCGGCCTGGACAACTAAAAGAGGATCCTGAAATAGGCCCTTCTGGTCCAGAAAGCCATGGAATGTGTTAAGGACCAGCCGAGCTGATAATTCGTTCACAGCAGTGAGAGCAGTGCTTAGGGCTTGGGTAGAGAGAGGTGGGAACTCTCAGGGTGTTTGTGTGTATATATGAGAGTGAGTACTGTGATCTCTGACTGGTTTTTGAAATTGTTGCTGCCTAGCAGTGATTGGGGCAGTAAGTGGGTGTTCACTTAATCTCAGGCCAGTCCCTAGTGAACAGGCTTCCTCTTGCTCACGGAAATATAAATAACCTTTGCACTTGGCGTGCAAATTGTGAAGGAAGCCACGGACAGAATATCTCTCTTAATTGGGGATGGGTTATGATCCGGCCTTGGCTATGAGTGGAAGCCATAGTTAAGGAACAGTCAGTGACTAGGTACAAGGAAAGCTCCAAAATGAATAACAACTGCAAATCATAACCAGGTTATTTATGTCTGTATTATCAATTAAATGACTTGAATCTTTTGAATTTGCTGTCTTAGGGCAGAGAGGCAGTGGTGGCGTACATGTGCGCCTTTTCATGCGTCTGTGTGGCACGTGATTTTGACGAGGTTGCGTATCCCGCTTTCTTCACGATGAGGCTCTGACTCATCATGTTCTGCGTGCAGTCGTTGCAGACCGCGGCCCACGCCTCTCATTCAGTCCCGTCCTTGAGTTCTGAGACCTGTTACTGGAGGAGTGAGTCATTTCACAGGAGATCGCGCCCGTAATCCCAGCACTGCCTGCTGTGTAGGATTCTCCATCAGCTTGGGGAAATAAATGCATACGCTGCTCTATTTGGATTCCTGGCCCCTACTAAAACTGAAATGAAGATCAGTTGTCTGGTTTCCGTTAAAGTATCTATCGGTTTTTCATGCTGCGTGTAATGAAGGATGGGTTGGTTGTTGAGGCCCCTGCTATGGCTGCTAGCAGTTTACGTCACCCCTTCTATCTCAAGGTGCTTTATTGCAGTCGCCTTCATCTATCGCCATAACGACAAGCTTCTGCACTGGGATTCCTTAAGTGTTCAGATAGCAGACAAATCCTTTATTATTGCTGCATACACAACATGGCGACTCCCAAATAAAACGCACAAAATACCGAGCACTTTTTGGACCATAGGAATAAACTCAATGGCTTATTGCGTAGGTTGCTTACTGCCCTGTATTTGAGAGAGCTAATTATGGATTTATAGAATAAGATGATGTAATATATTATTACATGTTTACCTTCTGCAAGATAAAAAAAACATTGATGCTTTGTTTTGCTGAGAAGTTTCTTAGTGTTGTCTGCTTTTTACCCAGAGTGACTATGAATAAATGAGAAGCAAACACTGGTGTACAATAGCTCCTCTGTGTTGCTCTCTAATTGGCTGAGACCATGAGACCAGCCTGTTTTTAGAGAGCTTGTTACTCATTGGCTGATTTGCTTGAGCAGTGCAAAGATATTGTCAACTATATACTGTATTTAAAAGCCAAAAATGAAGGGAAAAAAACACGAGTGGTTAAGTTGCTTATCTGGCCCTTGTTATGCCTTTTCTTTGCTGAATCGCCTGTCTTTTGAGAATTAGAGATTGGTTCAGCTAGGCTAGCACTAAATAGGACACGACTGTTTAGCTTTTGAAATACCAAACACCTTCTGACTTACAGAATAAAGCAAGAAAGATGGCGTGCAAGTACATTTTGCTCATTTGGTTAAAAGGAGCAAAATATTCCAAGCTCCTGTGCTCAGCACCGTCTAAACTATTTTAATATCCCATTTTTAATCCAGGGATAATTAATCTCAGCAAGGCCTGGCCGGGCTAGACTGCGAGATGAGACCCGTGATCGCAGTGATGAGTCACACGCCCACGCTGCGTCGCCATGACAGCGGAGCGGGCAGCCGCAATGGCCCCCACAATCGGAGAAGGAATGAATGTGCACAGCGGGCAGGGTACGAGTCGCCCACACGCTTCCGCGCGGATGGGTGGGGCTGCCTTTTCCGTTCAGGGTTCAGAGCGAACCATGAACGTAGTGGGAGGCGTCTGTGGGCTTCATGGACTTTGGTGGAAAGGAAGGCAGAGCCTTTTGTCTGTCGTACCACCAGAATGGCTGCTTGTACGAGGACAAGCTGCTTGTACAGCGTCATGAGACTGTACATCACTACTGCTGGTAAAACTGTAACTGGAACCCGCAGATTAAGGGACAACCCTATACCCAACCCTATACCCAACTCTATACCCAACCCTATACCAGCAACCTCTCTAGGTTTATCTCCTGCCGTAAACGCAGTGATTTTTTTGTGTGCTCTAAAAAGTGAGAAAACCCTTAAGGGGAATTTAGTGCACCGTGATTTTGAAAACGGTAGTTTAACTGCAGACTGTCAAATGGGGCAGAGGGGACGATAAAATTGGCATCCAATGTTAAATTTTTATGCTTGGGCGCAAACTGCATGGAATGTTAATGGCTAGCAAGCTTTTACTGTAGCGATAATCTTGTAAAGTAGATACTGCAGTGTTCTTAATGATGTCACTTTGTGAAGACACAGTTTACATACAGACATATCTATCGATATGGGTGCTGTTGATTATTATTTTTTGCCCATGTTCATCTAATTTATGTAAAACCGCCGTTAAGTGTACTGCTTAAAGTGTGGAAGAGTAGCATGAAACATCATGATGGCTTACTCACTCTAGTGCCTTTGATGTTAATCTTTATTGCTAAATCTCAGAATGATAAACCCTTCAGTTGTAAAGGTCTCCGTTAGTTCAGAACTTCAGATCTGCATGTGTTTATGTTCACATTGAGCCCAAGTGTCTGACTTATTAACAGGAAAAGGGTTTCCTTCAGGCAGTACTGGTCCTAGTGGCCCTCTGTGGTAGCTGTTGTTTCTTAATTGGATTAATTGGATAGAAATTAATTGAGCTGATTTTTTGTTGATGAAATGATGCTAGCAGCAGGACTTTTTGGAAATGGTAAAGATGAGTTAGGAGATGCACGTAAGCTGAATATATATCAATTTACATTAATGATATTGACACTAATACATACAGTAAACTGGTTAAATTTGCAGACGACACCAAGGTGGGTGGTGTAGTAGATACTGATTTAGCAACACTGGATCTGGATTTAATTAGTGACTGGGCTGATACCTGGAAGATGAAATTTAACTAGGTACTCCATGCAGGCAGCAGAAATATGCTGCTTTGGAAAGGGTGCAATGTAGGGGTATGAGAATTGATTCCTGGTCTTAGAGGAATGTCTTATGAGGAGAGGTTAGCTGAGCTGAATCTGTTTAGCCTCGAGCAAAGGAGACTAAGGGGGGACATAATCCAGGTATATAAGATTCTAACGGGTCTGGATGCTGTTCAGCCAAATGGCTGTTTCAATATTTGTTTAAGTACTAGAACTCGTGGCCATAAGTGGAAATTAGCGGCAGAACATTTTAAGATGAATTTGAGGAAGCACTTCTTTACACAGCGTGTAGTTAGAATATGGAAAAGTCTTCCTGCTAGTGTAGCACAAGCTATTTTTAGGATTCCTTTAAATCAGAGCTAGATAAGATTTTAACAACTCTGCGCTATTAGTTAAGTTCCCCCCAAATGAGCTTGATTGGTCGAATGGCCTCCTTTCATTTGTAAAATTTCTGTGTTTCTTATTATATATGCAAATCTCAAAGGGCTTCAAAGTAAGATTGGACTGTTTAGTATTTTCAAAACCGGGGTTAAACCTGAACTAAAAACCTTGGTTAAATTGTATGGGAAAACCCACATAAATGGTGATGCAGCAGTAGATGGAAAGCCTGCCTTAGAGCGCTGTGAGAGGATGACTCAGAGGCTGCGTGAGCTGTTACCAACTTCAGGGTTCAGGGCAGTCTGTGTAGAGCCCCTCCTTCAGAGGATGCAGGCTTTCCGATCTGCAGTGCTGTGCTGTGGGGGCTCACAGCCAGACGGGCCAAATGTGATACCCACCTCGTGGCCCTGTTCCATGTTGTGTCATCACACAACTGTGGCGGTTAGTGGGTGAGAAGTGTGTGTCGTGCTGTGGTGTGTGTTTGCTCCTCTGAAATACTCTGCTTCTCTGAGAGTCAGCCGATTACAGGAGCCTTATAAAAAGACCCATTCAATAATTTGGGAACAAGTACGTACTGGCTTCCACTCAACTGAAATGTATGAATCTTCCGGCTTGAACATGAAATGTTTGAGAGAGGCCTGTGGAACCTTTCTCAGTACGAAACCCTGCTTGCATCTTCAGTCTGCTGAAATATACAGCCACCTTTGCTGTCGGGAACAGAGCAGAATACTTGAGCAGAGTACTTGAGGGAATGTACTAGTTATTTGGAGATCACCCTCTAGCAGGATACTTCACCTGACTTCCTAGCTGTCTAAACATTAAAGAATGTAGTTATAGAAAATGGGCCCCATTCACCATTATCATTGTATGTTTTTTTCTTTCTTAGATTTGTTCTAGTCATAGGACTTAAAAGGTTGTTGGTCTGTGTCAGATTTACGACGTGTCCGCAGAATTCTTTGCAAATGTGTCCTTGCAATGATGAATCCCATTGCCCTGAGAAATTAAAAGCGCATGCCAGTTCTTCCTAATTAGCATAGGTAAACACCTCGTCAGTCTCCATAAAAGGACGTGAGACTGCAGTGTTATGTGCCCACAGAAAGCTGAGGGAGACATCGTGAATGTGCAAACGAAAATCTAAAGATTGTGGAGGATCAAACATAAAGAAAGTCTCCAAAAATAAGATAAGCTGCAATAGATCTGAAGTGTAGGTACTGCTGTAGGACGCGAACGGCAAACAAGCTGTCATTTGTAGAAGCATCAGCAGGGCATTTGAAATAACAAAAAACTTGGGGTGTTGTCACTTATTTTAAGCATGTAATTGTTATTTTAAAATAATAATGATTAAAGTCTTTATTATTAAAATTATAATAAAATTATTTTAAATCTTGTACAACAAAATACCATAAGCACTTTTTTGCACGATCCTGTCAGTGCTGAAATGTGTATTGTGCTCTTGAACCTGTGTAGATTCTGTTCTTAGCTAAAAACACGTCACCAAAATAAGAAAACACTGATGAATTTAAATTTTCGTTAAATCTGTGTAAGTGGGTTTTAAAAAGATGAATGCCGGTGTATGAATATATTGCTGCAATAACTTTACAAGTTATGAAATACCGGCATACAGTGCCCAAAAATGGCCTTGCATAGCAAATCTTTTCAGTATAGACGATGACTGAGCTGATGTGTCTCCTCGTGTGTGTGGCAGGTTTGGGATGGCGCGGGTAGTGGCCGGTGCCTGTTCACCAGCTCCGCCCACAGTGGGGCTGTGCGTGATGCCAGTTGGATGCCCTGCGGAAGACGCTTCCTGACAGGCTCCTTTGACAACTCGGCCATCGT
The DNA here is from genome assembly GCA_019775915.2 of Cyphomyrus plagiostoma. Classification (NCBI taxonomy): domain Eukaryota; kingdom Metazoa; phylum Chordata; class Actinopteri; order Osteoglossiformes; family Mormyridae; genus Cyphomyrus; species Cyphomyrus plagiostoma. The sequence goes on from JABFEA020000029.1 coordinate 2,597,716, forward strand.
GACCGATGTGGAGACAGGTGAGCTTTGATGCTGCAGCATATTTTGATGTTTGATTTATTTATTTTCAATGATCCAATTATTTAAATTATATTAATATAAAGAAAATAATATTTGTCTTTTACTATATTCTAAAAAATGCTATAAAGATACTCGATGGTTGTTTCACAAAGTATAATGTTGAAAAGGGGCTGAAGGGCACTTGGATGTTTCCTGTTTGAATCACTTATGCCACACCAGGTTACTTTTGCATAATGGCCCTGCACATTACTGTCCCCCTTTGACTGTTTGGGTCGCTGGGGGCCGCCTCTCGCCTGTCCTCGGACTTTATGGAAGGTGCTTTGAGTGTGCGCCAGGGGAGGTTATGATTGGCTAGGGAGCGGGGGGGGGGGCACACACGCACGCACACACACACACACACACACACACACACACACACACACACAGTAGGTAGCAGCACTAGCAACTGGGAAGGGAGCGCGTCGCCATGTCCGTGGACTCATCTTACTTCCTTTGGTCTTGCGTAATGTATTTGGGATGTTCGCCAGTTGCGGGGCGCCCTTCTGCTACCATGTGCATCAGGGGGTCAGCTTCCCTCCATCTCCGCCTGACATGCAGACAGCTGTCAGCATGTGACTAGGGGTGTATTTCCTTTGCTAGGCTCTTAATGCTCCGGTGGTTCTGGTGCTTGGTGTAGAGGCACCTGCCCTCCCCAACTCAATCAGTGCCCCTGCAAAACCAGTAGCTGCTTGATTAAATCTCGGTGAGGAGTGCCTGCAGCCCGCTCCGTCTTTCCTCTGGCAAACACGGGCGTGGCCACGGCACGGCAGAGCTCCGCCCCCGTCCATCTCCTTTTCTGTTCCGCGGCATCCAAACACAGTCGATATCAGCATTTGCTCTGCTTGCACGATGATAAGTGTGTAATCGGTGCCGCGACACGCACGGGAGCTAAGGAGCCCGGGACGCTCTGCGCATCTGCCTCTCTGCCTCCCAATGCAGGTCCTCTGCTTGCACTGCCGAGCTTGGTCTGCCAACTGGAGGCTGGTGCTGCAAGGCCTGTAGTGTTTGGAGCATAACCTTTATCATCTTGAGTCAAATGCAGTACCTGTAGCACTGTAGTACTGCTCTTCTGACTGTAGCGGGCGGCCAAGTGCACAGGCTTTACACTGACGACAGAGCAAGCTAATGTGCCATAATGCTATAGTGCTTATTGACAGCTTCTCTCTTTTCATATCTGGTTTGTGTTTTTGTCCCACATGCGCAGTGTAAAACAGAGATGCACAAAAAAAATAATAATAAATGAGCCGAGTGTGATTCCCTCAAAAATAAGTGTCTTGGGTGTTTCGCTAACGTGCCGTAACTCCAAAGAGCCGTAAAGGCTGCTTTCAGACGTGCCGCTATGACTAACAAAAGGCCAAACAGCATCCTCTACAAAATGTCACTGTCACAGCACCTGATGAGTCTCTCTGCTTCCCCCCCCCCCAGTTTGAAAGGTTTAATATGTTTTTGGTTGCCAGACAGGACTTAACAGCTTTTTAGGGACATGTATTCATCTAAACGTTCGTGTTCGTAATTACCTAGTGATTATTGGACAAAACAATTAAAATGTTTCCATCAGCACAGTATTTCACCATATAAATGAAGCTGAAACTACCCAGCTGAAACTACTGGCGTAGGATCCTGATAACATCCTGACTGCCATGTAGATATTGCGTCGTAATTGTCATGACACTGACAGTAATTTTTTTCTTGGTTGTATCTTGATAGGAATTTGCAACTGTGCTGTAAGACACCGTAGCTGAACCGCATCTCACTGTAAGACACCGTAGCTCAAGCACGTCTTGCCCCACAGCACAGTGTTTCCTGTGTAATTAGGCAGAAATAAACATGTTCCCTGGGATGTTGCTTTCATTACATTCTGCCCAGTGTTTCTTTGTGCCTTTTCTTGTGGATCAAAAGACAGGAGAAAGAGTAGAGCCAGCAGCAAAAAGCTCTGTGCTCCTTATCTCTTTCCCCTTAGCTAAGCTAATTAAGTTTCTTAATTAAAAAGTGAAGAGGGTTATTAATTATGCAAGGGGGCTGATTCTTCATCTTCTCCCAAAACATTAGCTGAGGATCTAGGTGACAGATTGCCACCCCGCCCCCTGCCACGACGCAAGAAACAATTTGCGTTATGCTGAGACACTTTTATGCACAACCAATGTGAGAGCTGTCTGGTCTTACCTCATTATCAGATGGGGCTCAGGCCTTGCTGCTGAAGCCAGTTTAATTCTGCTGATAATCCGACACCTTTGAATGATAGCTGTGTGTTTGGACAAACGGCGGATGCTGTTACATTCCGTCATGGGCAGAGTGATCACCCTCTTTCACTGCAGAATTGCTCATGTGGTTCCCTCTGGCTTTTTAACTAGTCATTGACTACCCCACTGCCTTCAGTAAGTAGCACTGCTTGCTAACCTGTAATCTCCTCCTTCCCAAACCAACTGAGCACATGAAAGGAGCTGCTGAGGATGTGTTTTAGAGTATGTTTTATAATACATTCAGTTTCCTTGCATTTCACCATGTCTAATTTAGCATTGTAGAGCATTAGCTAAATGAATTGCGTTCCAAATTGTCACTTTTGTGTTTGCAACTGTTAAGAATTTGTTATTTTTTCAGCTCAGATTGGGGGGGGGGGGGCATTTCATTGTGCAAGGAATCTGTTGACATACTGTACATTTGGCTGAAAGTACAAATTCATTTTGTTTGCAGTGAGGACAGGTGGATAAACTACCGTAGCTGTTTGTTTTTGTGCTTGCTGCTCTCTTGGGGAAAACAGCACAGCTCATCAGCTCTCCTGCTACTTGGAGAGTGGGTGTTCAGTTTCTGCAATTAAGCAACACCCAAAACACTTGTTTTTGAGGGAATTGCTATCGGCTCATTTAATTTTTTCTTTGTTCCTCTTACACATGCAAGATAAAGCCACAACCCTGATATGAAAAGAGAGAAGCGGTTAAATGGGAAAGCTTTGCTGGTGTTGCTCCAGCTGATATAATAGACGTTCTGATGGCTTTTCTGCTACCGTGAGCCTTGGCCTGAGGTTTGGTGCAGTGCCTCGGTGCCTGGTTATCATCCATCACAGCTGCCTGCTCAGAAACCCAAATACCACCATCCATAAATTAGCCGCACAAATGGGCAAAGGCCTGTGGCTCTTCGGCCATCTTTGAATATGCCAGCATTCAGGAGTGACTGGTTTCTCTCAGCATGAAGTCGCTCTTTTAAATGAGGACAGTGTCAGCCATCAGGCCTGGAGGGGCCGGGGTTTACTCTAAGTGGATGGAGCCCACTTGCCCTCGGAGGCCGTTTACTGGAGCCTGATTATTTTCTTAATTTGTGTAGATTTTATAAGGGCACAATGAAAGTGTCGAAATGAAAAGTGGCCCAAAGAGGCATGTTGTTAAATTACAGGACAATCGATACTGTAATAACGGATAACGGATACAGAGTTAATATGGGTCGCTGCCCTTGAGACTCGTCGCTTTTGCTGTCCCCTTTAGTCAAGATGTTAAACATATTTGTAAATCCGTTTCTCTCCAGAACACGTTATGATGTGGAGGGACAAACATATAAAAATGTAATGAATTATCATTTCATGCTGAGAAATGCCACATTTTTCAGTGTGTATGTGTATATATATAATTTGTTTTTTTACAGGATTAGTTTACCTCTTTAAAAATAAACAAAATACTACCTACAAAGGACATGGTCAGAAAAATGAAGTTTTTAGCTTTTTAAACACTTAAATTCATACCCCCATGCGATCTCATTCTAGGGCTAAATCGCTTGCCGGCGATGAAGTTTGCTGCCGTTCTGGTACAGCTCATGCATAAACTAACACCATATTGCAATGTCTGAAATTTTCTACTATCCTTGGGTGTTGATGTGGGCCCTAAAAAATTTGGAACATAACTTGATTGGTCTGGATAGGGGGCCCAATATGAAATGCTTCCATGAGGTCCTATAGAATTCACTGAAAACTGTAGGTAGCAATTTCTGACAGCATAAAACTGCGTGTTTAAAAATTGCTGCCCATATTTAAAGTAATTACTTTGATTGCATAAATCCTTAGGATATCTTGGCGAAGTAGCAAAAACCGACAGACACAAGTGAAAATTTCTGCTACAGCAGCAAATTCTTGCAAGGCAGCAAAAAATAGCGGAACTGGCAGAGAATAATGGAATGACATTACATCTTTTGTTATCCTGTGGAAAACAAAAGATCAATCTGAGGGCCAGATTTAATAATCAATAATACAGATGTTGCAGGCCAGTACTTTGAGACCTCTTTTAAGATTTATTCATTGTAGGGAGTTTGTCCTTGCCACTGTCACCTCTGGCTTGCTCACTGGGGGCTTTGGGCAGGGATAATGTAAAGCGCTTTGAGACAATGTAATGTGAAAATGCATTATACAAATAAAATTGAATTGAATAAGTGGTGAAGGAGCTGGTGAAACCTCTCGTTCTTCATTATGAAAAATGGCTGATTGTCTAGTGTAATTGTCTCCTTTATTTCAGCTGTTGGTCTTTAGTTCTGGCACTGCTAACTTTTAAATAGTGATAAACTTTAAGTATCTGTTCAGCCTGACACATCGGGCATAGTATCTTGATTCTTAATGAATATCAAATTTGAACTTATTGAACTTAACGAACTTGAATATCAATTGTTAGCAATTTGTCAACTGATATCATCCATCTCTGCATATTGTTTCATCTTCATAAAGACATTGTGTGGCCATAGGTGGAAATTAGCGGGAGGACATTTCAAACTGGATTTAAGGGAAGCACTTCTTTACGCAGCGTGTAGTTAGAGTATGGAATAGTCTTCCTGATAACGTAGTGCAAGCTGAATCCTTG
>JABFEA020000029.1:2605099-2617362 GCA_019775915.2 Cyphomyrus plagiostoma
GGGCCTTGCTCAAGGACCCGCAGACGTGCTGAGGCTGGGTTTGAACCTGTGACCTCATGTTTACAGGCACACAGGCTCAGCCCACTGAGCCACACGCTGCCCCCTAATTCGACTGTGAAGGAAATGGGTGCTGTCCTTGTCTTACTGCAGTTTATGGTGGAAACCCGTTTCCTTCTGCTGTCCCCTAATGCATATCTAGGAGCGCTACACCTGCCCCAGCATGGCTCTTCACCCCCAGGGAGATGAGTTTGTAGCGCAGACCAACGGCAACTACATGGCACTGTTTTCGGCACGAAGGCCATACAGAATGAACAAGAGGAAGCGCTACGAGGGACACAGGGTGGGTTCTGTGCAGGACCCAAGAGCCACCCTGTTTGTTAAAACTGGTGCTCGTTAAGTGTAAAATTTGAAAAAGCTGGCAGTAAGGGGGTGCTTTAGATTATTTATGACTGCTGTGTTTTATGCATATGCTGAATAATGCAACCTGGAAAGGAATTGAAAACCCTCTGATTTCCCTTAAATACTGACCTTCTATACAAAACATACAGTATTATGAAGTTTATTTAAATATAAATTTCTTACTTGATTACATTGAACTTGTACAGTAAACGCCGTTATCTTCACTGTCCAATTTCCTGCAGCTAATTTCTCCCTGTCCTAGGTGGAGGGCTACGCCGTGGGCTGTGAATTCTCAGCCGATGGGACGGTGCTGCTGTCAGGCAGCTCCAGTGGGTCACTCCACTTCTATGACCAGCAGAGCTCCCAGCCGCTACGGCTCCTCCATGCACATCAGCAGGCCTGTGTGTGTGCCACCATGCACCCTGTCCTGCCCGCCGTCATAGCCTCCTGTGACTGGGGCGGGGAGCTCTGCATCTGGCATTGACATACACAAGCCCCGCTGGCCCGCAGAACCAGGTACCTTCTTGCACAATTACCATGATGACCGTGGACTCTTCGATGCACGTACATGCCATTAACTCAAAGCACGTTTCAGAAACCAGCTTCGCTTCACACGCTCTACCCCTGGCAACTCCCGACTGTTCAAGACGGCCTTGCACTGTCAAATCTCCTAAACAACAAGTGAAGTTTGAAATTCTGCAGCTAGAAGTCAATTCTCCCACTTGTGTACATCTTCGTTTCCGCCCATAATTTCGGCTTTTTGCTGGTTCGCTTTCTGTTTGCCCTGCGCCGGCCCCCCCCCCCCCCCACACCTGCTGGTTTATCCAGATGGCCACTGCAGGCCCTAGTGGAACAGCACTACCCCTGTCCCTTTCATCCGCTCCCATCAGTAGGGCTATCCAGGTGCTTGGCGGGCACATGAGAAGCCTCTGCAGAGAGCGAAGGCTCTTCACCTCCTGAAAATGGGGCCTGCACCACTGGATGACACCACCACTCTGGGTGTCTGAAAGCCAGCCAGCCTCGCCGTTCCTTCCATGGGGCCGGCTGCCGACATTCTGGGGAATTTGGCCCTCCCAGTAAGTGAGAGAGAAGACGGCCCCCGTGTCATTAGCTGCTTTGGTATTGTGACTGACAGGCAGTGTCCAAACCAGTCTTGTTTATAATGATGTGCATTGAAGGCTAAGAAGCCATAGATTCTTGGGGCAAACCTCCAACCCACAGATTTGTTCAGGTTGGTTAAATGTAGCTTTTTGTTATCTCTAATGGTGATTGACCATTACATATAATACAATTTACGCAAACCGGTTTTCAGCAATGTCCTGTGACCTTAATCGGATCACTGTATGATACCAGGAAAAAAAGGCAAGAATAACTGTGTTTACCAAGTTACTGATATATTAAATTTAAAAAAGTTACATTAATTAAGTCAAATTTTCAGCAATGCAATAGCTTTAAAAAAAACCTATACATGCAGCCAGCAACTTCTGTATTCAGAAGTTTAACCAATGTGCATCAGGAATTGTACATTTTGGCACAGATTGAATAGTTGTGCATTCCCTTAACACGTGAAAGACACTTTACAGTATATGGAGCATGACAAGCAGAACTGTGTTAGGTAACTTTCAAAGGACTTTTTCAGAAATTGTCTTAGCCCAGTGCGCTAACATATAAAAGTAGTCAAGGCACGTTACATTGAATAAGATCAAAGCAAGCTTTGTTAATTAACATTTCAAAGGGTAAATTGTGATGCCTTTGTAAGTTTATCAAAAATAATGAATATGCAGGCATATCTGCCATATGCAGACACTGACCTAATTGTGGAACAAATCAACCGGCTCTCCTTTTTGTTTATTTTTTCAGACTTGACGCACCATAGAATCGTCAACTTCAGTTACATGCTGAGCAGCCAAAAGAGCCTGCTGACAAGACAAGGAAATGGCTGGAATGCAAAGACCAGGGAGCACATTCTGCTTTCTGTCCTTGTATGATTAGCGTGAGGAAGGTTGAATGTAGTAAATTGGGAAGTAATTCCCTCCTTCATCACTTGGACTGCATGTGAAAAACTGAGGAGGCTTCAAGGTTGATGTGGCGCCAGTGTCATGTGGGAGGATGTCTGGTGTTATTTCAAGAAATGTAACATGCCCCCCCCCCCAAGTTCAGCTGTACTCCAAACTATATTTACAGACACAGGGAACATAACAGAAAGATACTTTTGACACCACTGCAACTCTGGTATTACAGATTTTACTTAACATTCAACTTCTAAGCATGTGAACTATCTGCTCAAATGCTGTAATGACAAAGTCACTAAAGCCTAAGCGTATTTAAGCTCTAGAGTGTCTGTCATTGTTCTTTATCAATTAAATATACAACTGACCTATAGAAACATGCATTGTAACGGTAGTACAAACAGCTGACCTCTAGTCCCATGGAAAATTCTGAATGGATTCTGAGGTAGAAAAGGACAGAATATAATTTTAAAGGTTAAATTAAAGAACATTGTAGCAATAGAATTAAAATTGAGTTGATTATTTAATATCTACAACACAAATCTGACAAACATGTTACCTCTCCATTTTCAGGCTTTCCTTGGTTGTTGACGGAATTTTTTTTTTCCTAACTGGACAGAACAGACCCCTTGAGGAGCTACAGAAATCTGGTGCTGTCCACTCTCCTGCTGCTGACGTTGGTGGCATTAGCAGCTGACCAGTCCAGTCACCCGCAAGGCAGCAGTATGAGATCAGGACATTAGAAACGTGACCTGCCTGGAGAAGTGTAAGTGCGATCCGGGTGTCATGGAAAAGGCATTGCAGGAGTAAACAACACAGTGAAAGGAACTGTCAGAGCAAGGACCTAATTTTGGTAGGATTACTGCATGTACCCCACCCCCACCATAAATGTGCCTCACAGAATAGGAGGACCTTGGCCAGTCTAAAAGCACACTTCTAACCAGGACTGTAATCATATATTTACACCACTGTCAGATGGAGCAAAACTAGCTAATTAATTAAGGCAAAATGTACTGGGGAGTTTGTGGAGTGAGTCAACTAAGCCAAGATAAAGCCCCTTAACTAGCTAACCCCCTGCTAATTAATACAGCAGGCCAATGTGGGGTTCCCCTCACCCCAGGTGATGCAGCACAAAGGAGCTCCGCCGTGTTTGACGGAATTCAGCTACGGCTGCTTACAGCAGCATCAGCTGCCGTGTCGCCTCACTTCTATGAATGATTTATCAAGGCATCTTTCGAGTTCCCGTAAGTGGGCTGCTCAGATGGGAGCTTACATACGCATACCGAACAGTAGGGCAGGTCCCTGTCTGGTCGCTTGAGGGGCAGGAGGAAACAGTAAGCACATCCCTACCATACATTTCAACATATGTCATGCACACGTACTAATAAATTAACAGTCATTTTCAAAGCTGCCTTGTATCTTGTTTGCCAGCTGTGTTCTTTCCTATTGTCCTGTCTAGTTTGGCTAATGTCATTGTAACTGTGTTATTGCTTTATACAATTACTTCACCTAATAAAAGGACAAAATGTGTGAAATCTGAATGACCAAAGTGAGAGACTGACTGCTACTCACAGTAGTTTTGTCAACAAAAACCCACTCTGGCATTAAACCTTAAGTGTACCATGTGTTATCTGCTTCATGTATTTACATATCACTAATGAATAATATTAAAAATATCTGCCAAGTCTCTGAATCACTCTGTGCATCTGAACCAATGTACTTTAAAAATAAATACATATCATGCCATAAATCTAAAAACTTGCCCATATCGTATGTCTGGACACTACCTGTACTGGCCCACAGAACCATGTCTTGTCCTAGCAGCTCCTGGATTAAAGGGTGACCAAGGGCCAGCTTAGGCCATTGACCTCTGCTCTTCAGTTCAGTAATGTACCATAAAGCTGTGCCTTGGTGAGACTGTCCTTCCTGCAGAGTCCTGTGCTTGCAAATTTTTGGTACTGTGGGGATGCTGACCGCTGCAGGCTGGGGCTTTGCCGGGCCATCTGGTAGTGCTGCAGGTCCGAAGGCTCTGGAGGACTTCGATGCAGGGACTCTGCAGAGCTGTTTGGACTCACATCCACATACTCCTTCTTCATGCTCCCGGCTGTGCTGTCCTTGTCTTTGGAGCTTCCTGAGTGGAAGAGGCTGCGCTCTGACTCTTGGCTGTCGTCCTTGGCCCTGTACATGGGCGGCTTGTCTGGCTTCCTTGAGCCGTGGATGTGCTCGGGACTGGGACTGGGACTGGGTGAAGCTACAAAACAACGGCCCAGGATACGGCTGTGGTAGGCATCGTCGCCCTCCTGAAAGCTGCTGTACAACGGGCCCAGTTTGATCTTGCTGGGGCCCATGACAAAGTGCTGCTCAGAGAAGCTATATGGCGAGATGCGACCTGGGTTGCGGTAGGAATATGCATTTAGGTCCTCTACGCTCAGCTGCCTCCATCGCCCGCTGAGCTCCTCCTCTGGGACATGGATTCTGCCGTGGCTGTCTCGGTAGAGCTGGGCGGAAGATCCCATGCTGTGCGAGGTGGGCAGGCGGGTGGAGTGGTAGGGCTCGCTGAAGCACGCGGACGCAGTACGGACATAGCCTGGCGATCCGTCGTCCTGCGGCCCGTGGGCCATGTGCTGGAAGCTGTGTGACTTGGGAAACCCGGGGCTCTCCTTCTCGTAGGAAGAGGTGCTTTTATGCTCATAATCACCATCACGCCAGTCCATGTAGAGGGCCTGCTGCGACAAGGAAAGCGTGCTGCTGAGGGCACGGCCCTTCTCATCAGACGCCGCGCTGAAGCTGGAGTAGGAGCTGGAGGCCTGCAGCGATCCTGCGGCGAACTCCGCGAAGGAGGCCTCGTGGTGCGAAAACCCAGAGTGAAATGCTTCCTCCTCAGGGTTGCTGTCGGTAGAGTTTTGGGCTTGGAAGAGGCTAGTCTCTTGCCCATGAAGGTCAACGCTCTGCCGGCGCTCCCGTCTGCGCTCTTCTGGGCAGTAGAGGGCCGTGTCACTGCAGTACAGGTCTGAGGACTTGTACGCCAGACGTCGCTGAAGGCGTTCGCTGCTGCCCATGCTGTTGGGAAGGAAATCTGGGCCCTGGTGCTGAGGACTTGGGGATTGAGAGTCCGGGCAGCCGGTGCCCGCTTCTGGCTTCTCCAGCACCTTGGCGATGACCGCTGTGGGCACAGAGTCTGTGTAAGGAGAGTGACGCAGGGCCAAGGTCACCCCACAGCCATGCTTCTCCATGTGCATGCTGACCCGCTCCTGAAATTCAGATGGCAGCTGTATGGGACAGGAGACAGCAAGAGGCAAAATAAGGGAAGGGGGCAAGTCACATTTAACCTGACATGTCAGCACGAATATTTATACAGCGAGACAGAAATATATGACATTGATGCTCACAGCAGTACGTGTGCTGTTTCTGATGGAAGTATGTCCTAGGAAAAAGGTCACTCTCTGGTTAGGATTCTGTGTCTGGTGCTGGTTCAAGCCCTGTGGTTGTGGTAATCTTTTTTGATAAAAACATCTTTTTCTTTCTTTCAACATTCTACAGGTATTAGTACTGAAGGAGGCATGGTGGGCTGAGCACCCCCCATTTTAACTTCAGTAGCTCTGCAGAAAGTGGAGGATATGAACCTCATTAGGTTATGGATCCTTGTCTAGACTAGAAGGTTGTGGGTTCAAATATCATGGCTTATGGTACTTACAGGGGTTAGACAATGAAACTAAAACACTCGCCAATAGTGTTTCAAGTTTTGGTGGCCAATCTTCACTCAGTAAGAGCACAGTTGTACATAAAATATTGCAATCCACAAAACATAATAGGAAACATATCAGAGTTCAAGAGGACAAATTGATGGTCCGTGTCTCACTGGGCATCCGTGACCAGGACAGCAAGTCTTGGTGGTGTATCAAGAGCCACAGTATCCAGGGTAATGTCGGCATGCCAACACAAAGGAGAGACCACATCCAACAGGAGTAACTGAGCACATGAGGAATCTGTCTGAAAGGGACGTCTCAGAGTGTATCCCAAAAACATAAAACCACAGCTGCCGACACTGCAGAATTAAATGCATCTCAACTCTCCTGTTTCCACCAACACTTCGTCAGGGGCTGCACAGGGTCAATATTCACGGGCAGGCCGCAACAGCTAAACCTTTGGACATGCGTGCCAATGCCAAATGTTGGTTTCAATGGTGCCTCCAGTGCAAATCATGGGCTGTGGATAGTGTGAAACATGTATTGTTCTCTGATGAGTCCACCTGTCTTATTCCATATCTGGGAGAGTTACAGTGTGGAAAAGCCCCAAAGAGACTTACCACCTGGACCGCTGCCCACTCAGGATGCAGCGCTGGGGTGGATCAGTGATGGTTTGGACTGCAATATCACGCACTACATGTTTTAGATGGGCATGTCACTGCCAAGGACTACCGAACCATTCTGGAAGACTGTTCACTGAGTAGTTCAAACATTGTATCCTGAAGGTGGTGCCATGTATAAGGATGATATTACACCAATACACACAGCAAGACTGGTAACTGGTTTGACGAACATAAGTAAAGTTGAACATCTCCCATGGTCTGCACTGTCACCAGATCTGAATATTAATGAGGAGTTTTGGAGGAGCAAGTCAGGAAACGTTTTCCAGCACTAGTATCGCATCATGCAGTGACCTGGCCGCTGTTCTGCAAGAGGAATGGTTTAAGATCCCTCTGACCAATGTGCAGAACTTGTATTTGTCATTCCCAAGATGAACTGATGCTGTATGTTGCTGCAAAAGGAGACCCTATACCATATTAATAAATAATTGTGGTCTGAAACTAGGTATTTTAGTTTCATTGTCCAACCCCTGTATATCACCATTGGGCCCTTGACCCCAGTGGCTCCAGGCACACTGGCTGACCCTGCTCTCTGGTCCTCACTTGTACATTGAGTTGGACTAACGCATCTGCTAAATAACTATAATAATGTATCCTAAGCTTCTAAAGAGTTGGTGAGATTTACGCCGTATGAGAGGTAATCAAGAACCACACACATTGCATGTGCAGGCAACACCATGCATTTTTCCAGGGTAACACCTGTACGCATGATCTGTATTTGAATCATCTCTTTTAGATGGGGCTACGTGGTTGTGTGGACCTCTGTAGGGCAGGTCCCTCCCAGAGAAGTGCTGTTTGTTTGGGCATTTCTTGGTATAACTCAGCCACACATTAGGAGCAACAAACCACACATATATATCATCTGAACACACTGGCAGAGAAACTGCAGACCCCTTTCCTTAACTGACTCCCATTAATAAGCCATTTAAATGTTCTGTTTATAAACAGATGGCCTCGGATACTTCATTCATGATCCTGCTCTTGTAAGGCTCATTATCAACCCCATAAAAGTGTTGACAACAAATGGCAGGGATGGCCCAGAGACTCCCTGCTGCCATCTGCTAATGCAACAAGAAACAATACAGGAGGAGCTGTTACTGCTGGCCACCTGAAGCTCTGCAGTATATCTGTGATGTGGGAATCTCCCAGAATACCGTGCTGCGCATGCTGTTGTCCAGGTACTGCCTGCGATGGAGGCAGGGGATTCCAGTTTGTGGATTTAGTGTGGGGGGACTCTACCTTCAGGCATACCCTCTCGAACCTCCAGTGAGCCCTACCTCAGCTGAGGACAGCTCTTCATCAGCAGCCATTTGTCAGGCAGATATATTATGCTGTCAGCATGCTGGCAATGAGTGTGCTGCTCCGGGCTCAAGGGAAGGTTTTATATGGACAAATAAATGTGGTGTGTAAGGGCCAGGCTGCCCGCTCTGCAGCGCATCTGTAAAAATATGCGTGCGTAACGTGACAGCATGCGACAGGGACAGCCGGGCGCCTGGCTTCATGTCGCAAACTCATCACACATTTGTACTGCCCCCCTGCCTGGAGAGCTGACAGCATGAATGATCCATACCACAAAGACTGGGAAGGAGAGAAAGTCACATAAATCAAGCCAAACACATGAATTGTCAGGGCAATATGAAGGCCAGATGCCATAATTGCATTTTCTAGTTTCTCATGTATTGTGAATTTCTGGCATCCAGAAAACAGCCACAATCGTAGAACCTCAGACCAGAAGCTGATTAAAGAATAGCTTTACCACGCTTCTCGATTTCTGGAAAAGATACCCTCTGGAGCCCTGAAGCACCTCATTGCTTTGTTGTTGTTCACGGCACTAAAATGCAGACAGACATGAAGGTGAAGGAACCCAGCTGCATCTGACAGAGGTTTTCGAAATGCGGCTCACCTCCGACAGCTTGTGGGCTCTGTAGTGGGAATTGGAGCAGCGGAGGAGCTGGGCAGCCAGGTTGCAGTCCTTTCTGTACAGGTCCTGTGGGAGCGAGAAGGTTCATCAGCTTCAAAGGAGCATTTCCGGCCAGAGACAGCATGACTAGGTTTTCCTATACACAAATGATGACTGACTTTTTTGGCAAGCGTGCTCATCTTAGTGGCATGGTAGCCATTTTACCTCGATAAAATATTAATATATTCTCTGAAGGTGAACAGAAAAGAACAGATTTCACAAACACCGCATTAAAATGAGTCAACGTCATCTATCATGGCCCATCCTTAAACTGTCAGACCAACTTTACTGTCACCAAAATTTTACTTGTCCTCTATTACGCCTTTACCAAAATGGTTGCCCCTGATACTTTTTATTCACCCCCGTGGGGAAATCCTCTTTACGCCTCCCCCAACTTGCTCTCCGCAGGTGGGAGCAAGCTGGTCACAAAGCTTAGTCACCCATAGCAGCGCTCAGAGAGCTGGGGGTTAAGGGCCTTGCTCAAGGACCCACAGCTGTGCTGAGGCCGGACTCAAACCAGCGCCTTTCCGATCACAGGCACAGGGCCACTGAACCACAACGCTGCCCATAACCCAGCCAATCATTCTCCAGCACTATCTGTTACCACTGCAAATGAGCTGCAGTTATGAAAGATGGTTCTGATACTACTAGCATGCAGCATGGAATCCAGAACATCATCAGCAGTAAAGGAGTTTGCTCCTTTTGCTCCCAAATGCACCATTACCAACTATAATGGTTTGTAAAAAAAAAAAAAATTGTTACAAGGGACATTTTGTTTTATAATGAGGGTTTCTAGTGTCACAGTCACTGCTGATTCAATTATGGGGTTAGGGTAAAGATCCTCCCCTTCCAAGATCTACTAAGGGCTCATTAAGCTCCCTGTAATGGCTGTTTATCCTGTTCTTGTTTGATGAGCCTTTCTGTTATTCCACCACCATCTCCTGTTCAGAATTTCCAGTCGTTTCTTGCAGAAGTGGATCCCTGCCTCTTTGATCCAGCTTCTTTGCTTTTCAGAACTGACATTTCCTACTCGACTGATAAAGCAATAAGGCTCTGTGTATTTTATGCCTAATCAGCTGGTCTGCAGCAATGGTGTTTGTACCATCCGGCGTTCAGGATAGATTTGGAGTATGCTGCACTTCTACGGTCACTGATCGCAGGTTCCACACAGAAAGGATCCCGCATCTGCAGGCACATTCCCTACAGGTTTACCTAACTCAGTCCGCTCAAGCCCAGCAGACAGAAGACATCTACAGAGTAAAATGTAATCACCGATTCAGCACTCCAGAAAGAGCCAGATGTCATACACGGCAGATGATGGGCGCATCACTACAGCAATGCTGTCAGAGAGGCTGAAGCCTGTGCATTGCCTCGATTCCCGATATATTAGATGTAGCACAGAAAAATCATAAAATGTTACTGTGGAATTTAAAAAAAGGAAGGGTATCATTTCAATGACATGTATTTTAGCGCCATTATTGCCTCAAACCCAAGGTCAATGATAATACGCTAAAGTGATAATAGCAAGCCAACCTCCAAAACTCAGGTTCAGGAATAAATATGTGTGTCATTACAGATAGAGAGTGAAAACCCTGGTAAGAGCACGCCAGTCAGCAGCTGCATGCAGGGGCACCTCTGTATACTGGGAGCTGGCTGAAGTCTTCGAGGTTTCCTTACATTGTCTTCTCTGAGTTTCTCGATGGTGATCTTCGCCTCCATGAGGTGATTGTTGAGGACGATAATCTCCCGACTCAGGGCTCTCTTCTCCTCTTCATGGTGCTTAGACTGAAACAAACATGGCAAAGAGGGAAGAGTCACAGTAACAAAAAAAAAAAAAAAATGTTCCAGACAGTATCATCGATCAAACCAGTAAGAAACAAACCACTAGGGCTAAGAAACAGGAGGGTTTATTTTCCCAAGAATATTTATATATATATATATATATACTTGTAAATGGTCTAGTGGGAGCCAAGAAATAAACAGGTTATACATTCAATTTAATCTCAACAATTTCACAAGGAAAAGAAATGTTTAAAATAAATTTTCCGACATGCTAACTACTGAGTCCAAGTGCTGAATAACCTACTGGAAGTTCCTCCAAAGGACACAGAATGGTTCTGGCAGAATATTTGTCTTTTTACAGCCAGATGTATACATTCACAAAGTAAATGGCTATTGTCCTGTCATTTGGGGATTATGGCTATGACTCTGGTTACTTTCATAAATAGAACTGTAACCAATAACTAGGCACTGATCCCCAGAGCCTCCTCACTCCTTCCCATTCACCATATGTCGCGCTTGCTGCCTCTGGTGTAACAGCATCCCGCAAGGGTGGAGGAGTAATCTGCTTCAAACCACACTTCCATCAGACTACCCCCAATCAATGAAACGGAGACAATTTTTTTTTGGGATTCTTTAAAACCTGCACTTAACAACTGCCAGCAGAGTCATCGTAAGCCATCCTGCCGTTATGATGGACAGTCGTTAAATGCTTACAGCCTGGGATTTTAACTGCAGAGCTTTGGCTATTACAGACAAACCAGATATGGTCCACCAAGGGATTAAAATAAGAAGGTGAGCTCTGTAAGCAGCCCAGCCCTGTATGTGGTCAGCGTGTCTAGTGGTTATCATTCAGATTTATCACCCTTGCACACTGCAGCAGCCTGAGGCATTGCACCTGAAGACAGTGGCCAAAAAGGGGGTTTAATAGCAGCAGAGCAGATGACCCCGCCAGCATTAGCCATATGGTCCCCGATACACAACAGATTCCAACAGTAAGAAGGGGAGAGGCGTGAAATGTCGGGACCCGCCACCTGCCCGAAGCACTGATGGTGCCGCGCGTGACCACGGGTCATAATGGTGTCGGACGGCAGTGGCCCTCATTCCTGTGAATGGAAGAAGCCGCAGAGATCCCCTCCGTGCCGTCGCTTGTTTATGAATGTCATTTGCAAAAATGCACTGAGGGAGAAGCCCTGCTGGAAACGTGAAAACAATATATCCATCATCCGAAATGGCCCTGTCAGGGCAGGACTTGGAGAATTATTGTTTTAATATAGACATCCAGCAGCATTTTCTTTCCCCGTGAAGCCTTTTAATGCTCAAGCAGCCTAAAGAGTTTTCAAGACTCTTCTGCACGTTATTGCTCCAGTTTGTCATTTTGTGTTTGGTTTGAACACAGTTTAACTAGCATACGCCCAGGACTTCGGTTTCATGTAAGTCACACGTGCGTTTTTCGTCACAGGCTCCTCTGAACCCTGCATCCTGTTTACTAGATGCAAGAAACCACCATGACCAATCCAAGGAGATTACTGGTTAAAATTCCTGATTCAATACAGGCAACATTATTTCAAAATTTATGGAACATAAAAAACACAGTGTTCACAGAAAGTCTTGGAGGCCTTACTTAATTCAATAAATATGTTTCAAATTTATTGGTTTTATAACAAAATAAGTAGCAGCTCAGCAGCTACAGCGGGATCTTGATTTAATTAGTGACTGGGCCGATACCTGGCAGATGAAATTTAACATA
>JABFEA020000029.1:2652139-2667671 GCA_019775915.2 Cyphomyrus plagiostoma
CCCCCCCCCCCCCCCCCCCCCCCCCCCCCCCCCCCCCCCCCCCCCCCCCCCCCCCCCCCCCCCCCCCCCCCGGTGGCACCAGAAAAGGCAGTAAATGGCTGTTTAAACCAAGAAGACAGGATGAGAAAACTGATTTTCCTCCCATTTCTGTATACTTCTGAATTCCATTAATCTGCAGAAGTTACAACCCCTGTTCATTCACATCACCACCAAGAGACACCTAAAATCAATAAATGTCACTATGCAATATAAAAAACCTGACAAGTATGAAATACGTGTTCTGATTTCACTTTTCTCCTGTGTGCAATAATAAAGTATATATAAAGGGCACCAGATGGAGGTGAGGAGTCATTCAGGAAAAATCTATGCAAGCTGCTGTTTTCTTGTACCTTGCAGAAAAATGAAGAAGCTCTATAATCATGAGATTTCTCATGCAAATCGGCTCAATTGAATTTGAAATAAAATTATGCTGAATGGATGATGAAAAGATATTTTCATTTGGACTGTAGCTCTGCATGATACACTCAGAATGGGACCAGCAGAGCCCAACTGTGGACATTTTAAACAATTTAACAGATCTGCCCTTGCATTTCACACATAACCTGATAGACCTTGGGAAAACAAATGCCCTCGGAATACAGATTCTGTCACAATGTGTCATAGATGTTGTTCCATCTGCCACTAACCTACACAGATGGGGCCCCTTTCCAAAGCCCCAACTGTCCACCACCTAGTAACATGGAATATTTATTAATGTGGTATACAGTATGTTGACCTTTCATTCTGACTCTTCTATAGACGGATACAAGGGCAGAAGCTAATAAGAACTGCTGGAAATCCTTGATTTAGAACAGAAAGGAGGATTAATCTGGCTAATAAGGACACCATGTCACCTCGGAATAGCCTGTGATAAAGGGTCAACGAAAGACAGGAAAGGATCACGTTTACAGCAGGGGACAGGATGGGAGGGCTGCACCACACTGGGCTCCGTTAGCGCCTCGTCACGGCCAGAAACAGCGAGCCTTGCTGACGAGCCGGGCATGCGGATTACGGGACAAACACTGATAGCGAGTGAAAAGGCACAGCCATAAAGGACTGACCGGCCATTTGCAAAGGAGACCATGTAAAAGGGTATTAAGTGTATATAACACACAACGGTCAGTGTAACACACAAGGCTTACCTTTCTATTTTGTCTTTATACAATGTGGTAAAAGTGAGAAGAACAGAATGTGCTGATATAAAGTAAGTCAAAATATTCTGAAGAGAACTTACTATTTACTGAAAGTCTAGCCTTTGGATACAACATCTTGCTATTTTAATGCTGAGTAATGGTGGTACAGAAGCACATTTTCACAGTAACTATTTTCAGGGCTTAGTAGTACTTTAAAACAAGTACAACAGAGCCCCACTAGGCCATTATAGGGAATTACAGTATTTCTCAGGCTGTCTTGGGCATTTGGTGCTTGACACTTCAGTACTATGAAATATCGCGGCTACTGGTATCAGATGGTCCAGGTTACAGCTCCATCATTCACAGATCCAGATTAATGTCTCCGTAAAGCCGGTACATTTCTTTGTCGAAAGAAAAATTAGCGGCCTTTGTTGTTTCACCGTGCCTGTCATCAATACATTCTCAATAACTACTCATACAGCGCGGCCTTGTGGAGAGTATGGAATCTGGCTGCACAGGGTAGGATGTTTAGGATTCCCCCTGAATTGATGTCAATGTATTGCTCTCACATAGACACAGACACACACGTCTCTAATTATATCTTTGTGGGGACTCTCCATTCATTCCTATGGGGAAAACTGTAATCAACATGATGACCTTACCTACTACCCAGCCCTAACCTTAACCAAAAGACTTTTTAGTTTTTTTATTGCGTTCACAATTCTTAAATAAAATTCAGTGTCCCCTTGTGGCAACTGAAAAAATGGTCCTACAACGTCAAAATAACAGGCGTTTATCACATTATGGAGACATTCGGTCCCTACAACATAATATACACACCTCCCTCACACACACATACACACAATTACACACCAAGGGCAATTACAAAGCACTGATGTACCGAATCACTGCCTTTTTGCAGCAGGAGAGAACAAAAAAGCCAAAGGTAGCTGTATCCATAAGGCTAGAGTATCACAGAACTACTCACTTGTAGTTAATGCCTTCTACTAACTCTTGTTTATCTATTTAATGGTTTACGAAAAAAGGACAGTACAAAGTGACTTGTTCCAGACAATGTCCCAGCATTCTGGGCTTTGCTACAAGAGGCAGCATGCTGGCTCGGGGCCAGGCGTCTGCTCGAGTGCCCTTAAACCAGTCTGCCTTGGTCAAACCTTTTCAGATTATCTGAAAAACTGGTTTCACTTTCATGTCAAGCTGAAGTTTCATCTTGAAAATCAATTCGCCTTTGGGAGAAGTTATCTATGACTTTTCCAAAAACGCCAAGTGTTAACTTTAACTTTAATACCAGTCTGTGGTGAATCATAACATGCTGTGCAACGAATAGCAGAACAAAGAATGGGCTGCAGGATAACCTATAAAATACTGTATCGTTTTATTATCTATTAAAAATCTTTAGTGCCATACAGCTTATGACAACTAATAACTGTGACTGTCTGATCTACTTTTCCCTAAGATGTTAAAAGCATGCCACTGGAATGTAAAAAGTCATCAGGAATAGAGGACCGACCTGGATCTGGTTAGGTGCATCTAGAACGGACATCAGACATCTGCTCATAAGCATTTTTGTATATTTATTTTTAAGGATACCCTGAAGGTCTATCACATCTCTGGAACTAGGGTTCTATATGTGCGGAGTTTGCATGTTCTTGTCATCGTGGGGTTTCCTCTGGGTACTCTTGTTTCCCCCCCATGCTGAAGCTGATCGGTGTTAGCAAATTTCCCATAGGTGTGAATGTGTGAGTGACTGGTGTGTAAGTGTGCCCTGTGATGGGTTGGCGCCCCATCCTGGCTTGTTCCCTGCCTTGCCCCCATAGCCTCTGGGATACACTACAGACCCCCATGACCCTGAACAGGACAAGCGGTTTCAGTAAATGGATGAAGTTCTATGGTTCCCTTAAAGTAAATTTCTATGATTTTCCCGGGGTCATAGCAACAAGACAATATCTGATTTGATCAAATACTGCAACATCTTAAATGAAACCCTTTTGCATGCCTGATTATCCGTCTCATATGAAATCTATTCACCACCACCATAATAAAAGAAAACTCATTTCTATGAAACCTTATGACATTTCCCTGCAGAGCAGCTTTGAAACAAGCTGATTTGCACTGACTGTTTTTGTCTAATCAGTAGGCAGCATCAGACAATGGGTTAATTATAAGGAAAGAGTACACCTCGAAATATTATAGATTGTGGCTGAACGATGTGACAAGATATAGTTTTTAAAGAAAAAAATCAAAAGAGAACTATATAAAGTTATAGAATAAGTTATATAAAATTATATAACTTTTATTTCCATCTTTATAAGCACTTAAACCAGACACTGATAAGTTACACTTGACATACTGTATAGAATGCATCCTGAATTACAGACTGAGTGAAACGTGGTCTAACTTTTTTCTTGATGTGTGCAGCAGCCTAAAGTATAAATTCATACCCAACAGACACTGCATTTTCGTCTTGGTCTGAGAGGAACATAAACTTTCTGCTGGCTGGATACTTCGTCAGAGCCACGGTCAATACAGCCAGACAAAGTCAAAGCACCGCAATTTCATATTTTATTAAAACTGAGTTATGATCAGAATTGGGTTTCACAGGCTCTATTTTATCTCATGATAAGTGCCATCTCAAGCATTCTAGTGCAACAATGCTCAGTTTTGAGAAAAATACCATAATTTATCTGCTTACTTCGCATACGAGGTGGAAAGTCAAAACACTCTGAAGATTCATTGTCAGCGTACTTACTGTGTATTGCCTCTGTAGTGCAGAAAAGGATTCTGCTATGCGCCGTGTAAGTGAAATTAAAATAAGCCTTATACGCCTGTGGCATCAATGGGAATGAGAGCATGCTGGGATTGCAGTCAATGTCTCATGTTTGCCAATGATTATAATTTCACATCAAACAGACAACAGAGTTGGCAGTATGGGCACACTGCTGGTCCCATGTCAGTAGGGTGTGGCGGCACCAAACCCCCCCCCCCCACTCCTATCGCAAGTCGGTCCACAGCTGCTGTAACTAGCCCTCAAGGTCCTGCAGATTGGCATTGGGTCTGAGTTGATGTCTGGAGTAACGCCAATGTGCCTCTCCACAACATTGGCAGTATTGGTCCTCTCCCCTCAGTGCCACCATATACACACACAATGGTCAGCAGTGGGAATGCAGAACCGAGATTAATCACTGAACACGGGACGACGGCACTCGTCATCAGTCCAGGCCTCCCATTTACGACACCACTCCAAACAGAGCCGACTCTGTGCTGGTGTTAACGGCAGCCTATGGATGGGATGGTGAATCTGTACTCTGGCTGATGCCAGTTGTCGATGACACAGAGTGTTGTAGAGAGTCCAACACCTGTGTCTGGATGACAGGTGCAGTTGTCATGGGGTTCTGTAATGTTTGGGCCAAAATATGATGATCCTCCCTTGGTGTGGTCTGTCTTGGGTGACTGGAACCTTCACAACATGTGTGGCTGTCCTCATGTGCCCATTGGTTCCAACATCAGGTGACTATGACATCTGCATGTCCCACATGCCGGGCAATTGCACAATACAACCACCCGGCCTCATGCAAACCCACCCCAAATTCCACCCCTATCAAACTCCGTGAAGTGCTGGTAATGCTATCTAATGTGCCTAAGAAGCATCCTCTGTGTCTAGACGTGCCAGCTCCCTGCAAATTATATCATTATATACCCATCGCTGGTCAGCACGTGTGCTGAACTGCATCCAAATTGGACTATTGCTCCTGGGTGCTTAATTTTTTTTTTTTTACCGAGTTTATTTCCATTGCACTGATTTGCCTCTGTCTTTACACACCGTCGGTGATTTAACCGAAGCACCTCAATAACGAAAACAATCAATTTGTTTAACCACTGTCCCGGCTCCCTCCTGTTCCTGAGGCTACATAAAAATAAAAGGCCAAACTAACGCACTGGTCTCCTGACACTACTGAAGGAGTGGTCAGTCTTCTTTGCTGGGAGCTCCCTAAAACGCTGGCATCATGGGAATGCCGAGGCACCTCACTCCCAGCCTGGTTCCTACCTGTCAGCTCCTCTTTCCGGGCCAGTGCTCACACACAGGTGCACGGGTCACTCCGCAGGAGGGGAAGCATGAAGCCTGGAAGACACCGCAGTGCACCTCCGTGAGGAGCCTGATAAATGCGCACCAGGTCAGACAAACGCAGCCCCCTTGAGACATGGCAGTCCGAGCGGCTTTATTCTTCCTGAACAAACTGGAACCTGACGCTGGCGGTGGGGTCTACCCGCTCCTACTGGAGGCTTGACTTGCCGTTTAAAGAGAGGCGGTCGAACCTCTGGGAGCTTCGTAGCGGTGCTGTGCCAACCAGCCCATTGGAGACGAGATTAACCCTCCAGGGCTAGAGAGAGCCGCCGCCAGGGACATTGGGGTGGCAAAGGGAGACTGGCCTCTGGTCAGGATGGAGCGAGGTTGACACTGGTCAGGAATGGGCGAGGCTGCAGCAGACACCCTGGGAGCTCACAGTTGGGAAACTCCATTGACCTTCGCCTGCTCTCTGCATTTTCTAGGCCTTTGAGATCCACCACTGGTCCTGCAGTCCTCTGAAAACCCAGACAACAAACAGCCCCCTGGGGCACTTTGTGGAAACATCACTGCCTAGTGTGTCATGCCACCTGCTCTGAAACGATCCCCAAGACCACCGCAGGGCTTAATTAATAATTACTTAATCTTAATTACTGTATAATTATTATAAGCAGCTGACAACTCAGGAAGCTCACAACAGCCACGGCTTTTGACAGGGCTCAAGTATGAAAGATTAACAGCATGGCCCTTAAATACGTAGACTTATGGAGGGGGGAAGATGGACAGAAACAGTCAAACCGACACAGATCTCAGATCAGGTGCTCTCATTAATTTGCACAACAGGAGTACGCTGATGTGCTGCATTGGTACAGACTGCCCTCCAGAGGGCGTCTACCATTGATCAGCAGTCCCATAAATCAGATGGTGCCTCATTAGGAGATTGGCTCTGATGGCAGCCTCTCAGGAATGCGTGGCACTTGCTAATTAATAGCTGGGACTATAACAAGAGCAGAAAGTTTCAGCTCAACCGAATATGCTGGGTTGAATAAACAAAAAGCCTGTGTGATAAAAAAATGGGTCTCTTATTTGCATCTCCTCAAGGAGGATATTTTGTACTTGCCATGGAACCAAAGAGTGAGCCCTCATTAAAACAATTTTTAAAAAAAAGGTAAGAAAGACCCGCAAGTCTAAAATATTTTGCGAGTTGCATTGATTTTCATTTAATTTAATCTCAGGTGCAATATATCGTTATTTGAATTATGGAACGCTGATGCTAGAGGATAATAAATCACAATAGTAACAAGCCCTGTAAGGCATGCATCTCTCCCCACTGCCCGTGAAATCAGTGCTGATGGCTGAGATAGCGCCACAGCTGCGCGCGTAGAATGTAGGCCAAACAACACACCGCTGAGACTAGCATCAATAACACTGACTGTTTCCATGGTAATGGCCAGCTTGCATATGCATGAGAATGGGCACATTTTCATCCAGAGAGGCCAAGCTCGAATTATAGTGATGAGCTCGTTCATTTAAATGATCGTTACGACCATGACCTCCCCAATAACGAATGACATCAGGGAATAAGTACTGCTGTCTCCAGTTCACTGGACATCGTACGGTGTCACAGGTGATGGGAAATTGTAGGTTCATAGCAAAACAGTAATTTAAAGGCAGCAATGCAACAACATACCATAGCAAATAATATTACACGTGAAGGTAATTGATCAATTACCGAATTGGAATTGATATACAGTAATGCGTATTTGGAAAGTTCTCTGCACTGAATTACGCACTTCAAATGAGATCAGTTTTATATATATATATAATCAGATATATAAATATCAGATTTATATATTTGTATATAACCATATTTATACTTCTCTCTTTTTGATATGTTCATCAGAAATGGCCTAAACAGTGTGAAAAATCATGTCAGTAATGCATTCATATATTTTAATAACATAATTAAAAACATTCACTAAAATATTTTAATGAAATAAGCAATTATAAGCAATTTATAGTACACTTCATCCATTGTCACAGCTAAATGCATTTCATCTGAAGCAATTTTTTTATTGAATGTATTTCTTACAGCAATAAGGGGCCAGCGAGATAAAATCAGGCATGATGTTTTCCCCTTGAATGTGTAGGGGATGAGAGGCTTGCAAGGCCATTTGTTTAGATGCGGTGTACATGTAAGGCTAATGTAAAGCACAGGGGAAGCACTGAGATGCTGACAGGTGAGAAATTGAACTAGAGTAGAAGTTTATTACACTGTCAGTCACAGCGAAGCTGGCCTGTTTGTCCTCTGAGCGGGGAGCATGTGCTGAGGGAGAGCCAGGAACACGAGAAGGAAGTAGGATGTGACACACGATTGTGACATCACCGATCGATATAGTGCCTGGGGCAGCGCTTATAAAATCTCGGCAAAAATCTTATGCTCGTGTGTAAAACATTTGCCAAACGGTGACAAAAACAAAACATGTCCCATCATCACTGATCTCTTCATAGTATGTCAGATCTTCCATATTATCAGACAATACTGCAACGACAGTTCTAATAAAATAATCTTGTGTGATTGCACTAGGCAACAAAGTCTGAGTCTCCTATTTACATGCTCATTTGTGGGCTACACTAGTGGCTGATAATTTGATTGAAACTCCATGGACTATAGGCAGACTTCTGGGACGATGGACGCTCGAGCAGACCTACCCTGCCTGCCTATAAACCATACAGAAAAGGGTTCTCTTTGTTATCAGAGCATTTCAGTTCTGTGGCCCTTTTCTTTCCGAAACCAAAGTATCATTGTGTATCAATATCATTGTGGCTTTGTGTTTTGGCTACTCAACAGCATCCACTCACAGGAAGTGGACTTCTGTGTTTGATCTCTCCTTTGAGTGTAATTACAAATACAATAAAATTCAATTAAAATGTGAAATCATACATTTGTTTTCATACATATTCGGATCAATGATCAAGGAAGACCATTATGTTGCTTATCTGTATTCCTACAGATTATTTGTACAGTTTCAGATTATATAAAAATAGGCAACTGCGTAACTGGCCACTTTATAAAGGCCCATGTGTTTTTCCAGTACTATCTGACGCAGGCTTTGTACCCATTAAAAACTTCAAAAACCCCCAGTAAGGACAGGCATTGTTGTCAAATAGTGCCTATTGAATATGGATGGTAGAAGCTTTGTCCATATGAAAAGGATGTGACAATGAATGCTTTATGAAATGCGTAACTAAGGTCTATTATTTCTTAATAGTTCAAAACTGCCGTCATCAGCAATGCACCAAAAATGCACATTATGTCTGCACAAAGTGTTTGGATTCAATTTCCATCGTGTCTTGTATGTATGTACTTGTTTGCTATTACTTTGCTGTAAATGTACCACTACAAGCCACAGTTGAGTGACTTACCACAATCCACACGATAATATTATTAGGGACTCCCTATAACCATAAAGCCTTAAATGTCTCACTGCTATACCTTGCAGTCACCTGACACATGCAATTACAAGGTGAAAGAAACAGCCATATATTTGAGGGCAGCTTCTTCGATACCAAGGCAGTGTCTTGAATCAATAACACCTGCAGAGTTCAATGATCTGCTTCTGAGAGGCAGACCCATCCTAGATGCAGTTGGGAATTGGATGCGTTGCTGGGAAACCAAAATCAGCTTCCGGATGCAGCCGCGCAGGGCTGGTATCGCACAGCCTGCAGATCAGCCATCGTACTTCACGGCTCATCTTGCCAGAACGCTGGCAGCGAGCGCCAGTCTCACCCAAGGGTAATATTACGGTTCCACGGCTGAGCACACCCCAACACCACCACTACCACCACCCAAAACTTTAATTCGCAATAAAAATGTATTTTTGTCGTTAATTGCAAGCTGAAAAAATGCCAGAGCTTCTTCACAGCCTACACTACACACCCAATATATCCTTTCTGATCTATAAAAAGAAGTACTAGTAGGTCCATTTTAATTTTAGCAAGCTTCCATGTGCTCTAGACTCCAGCTGGACCCTCTACAGAATGCATATGTCTTCACATTAGTTTAGGGAGTTCTGGCATAGTGATGGACACACGTCTACACTTTTTAGGATATTACTACTGAAGTTATGGTTTAATTACTGTACATTTCTCTTTTTTTATTAATCTAAATGCCCTTCCTTTCCAAGAGCAGGATCTCTGTATGGTTATGACCAAAACTATAAGATGGATCAGTTACTGAGATACATCCTACAATATAAGTTGTTGTTCAGGTACTGATAATGGAAGACAAGGATAGAAGAGGTCCTAATTAAGCATCTAATTTTCTCTGCTCAGGGAGAAAGAATGGCTTTATTTGTACAGCTTCAGTATCAAAGGAGGACTAAATCTTATCTATAATATAATTACAGACTGCATTAGTAAACTGTACCTCAAATATTTAAAGAAAAGTAATTGTTGTGTATATTGTTGCATCCACTAAACAGACATAAAAAAGGAAGAGGTTGGGAATTTATGTAATGCGTTTCTCAACTTTCTTTTTTGAATTTAGATATTCTCATAGTTGTCGGTGCTACTTTCTTTTTTCACTGTATAAAGCCTGCAGTTATAAGAAACAGCAGGATCACTTAAGATCCCACTTTGTCTGCTGGCAGGCAGGGTGCGGACACACCGTCCAGGTAGGTGCGGGAAAACCGCTTTCACCCCAAAGCCTTTCAGCTTAGCTGTACTCTCAGACGGATCTGAAATGTCTCTGCATACCACGAGAAAGCTCCAGTAAAATCTGATATGCTGTGTATTTTATATCCTTTGCGAACAACTGCACAAGCAATTCAAAATTAACTGTGATTCACAGACATCACCAGGCGCTGAGTATCTTCTCTGGTGATGCTCTGCCAAGCTGGAACTGCAGCCACCTTCAGCCTCACCTTATTTCAGGGGCTTTGGCCCTTTGGGTTTCCTCTTCACAATATGGAAGGCATGTTCCATAAGATTTAAGTCAGGGAACTAACTGGACCATTCATAAATTTTCCAGTTTTGAGCTTTGAAAAACTTTTACGTTTTAAGTAGTTTTTTTTTTTTTTGCCAAACTATAATCTGGCCATCTACTTTTTGTTGATAACTAGCGGTTTGCATTTTAAAGTGTAGCCTCTGCATTTCTGTTCCTGAAGTCTTCTATGAATAGCAGTCATTGACAAATACACAACTGACTCCTGAAGATTGTTTCTTATCTGTCAGACAGGGCACTGGGGATTTTTCTTAACTATGGTAGGATTCTCCTGTCATCAGTGCATACGCAGTGGAGGTCCTTCTTGGCTAACCAATCCCTGTGCGATCATTCAGCTCTTCCAAATAGTTGATTTTGATAATCCTAAGGCAGGGCTATTCAATTCAGGCCCTCGATTCCAAATCCAAGCCTTGTTTTCAGTTCTCCCAGGTAGTTAGTTTAATAACTACTGATTTTGATTGGTCAGAGACTTCGCACCTGGGTCACAAGTGAAGGATGGCTGGAAAATCAGCAGGGCTCGGCCTTTGAGGACCGTGAGTTGAATAACCCTGTCCTAAGGTTTGACTAATTCTTCTTATGGTTTTATTCTTGTTTTTCAGCCTTGAATTTGGCTTCTTTGACTCTCATTGGCACAACTCGAGTCCTCACATTGAACAATGGTAACTACAGACTCCAAAGGTGATAAAAAAAAGCCTGGAAGCAAGCCTAGGTATCTTATGCTTGCACATGAAACTATTAAATACACCTGAATAACCACAAGCACATGTGAAGCAAAATGTCCCAACCATTATGGTGCCCTGAAATGGGGGGGGGGGTCTATGTATTAAAAAACTGTAATTTAAGCGATCGCTGTAAGCGATAACAAAATATATGCACATACCCTTAAAGTCTAGAATGTGCCCTTAAATCTACGGATTGGGGCCACCATGAAAATATTATCTGAATTCTGACTTTTTTCCCTGAATTCTGAGTTTAGAAAAAAAAAGTCTGAATTCTGAGAAAAAAAAATCAGAATTCTGAGATTAAAGTCAAAATTCAAATAATATTTTCATGGTGGCCCTAATCCTCTTCCATGTCAATCACATTCATTTTTGATTATAAATTTAAAAATTGTGGAATACAGAGGCATGGGTCTTTGTCCAAAACATTACAGAGGGTTCTGTACATTAAATCCATCCACACATCCATTTTCTATACCTGCTTGTCCTATGCAGGGTCATGGGGGTCCAGAAGCATCCCAGAGGCTACAGGTACAAGGCAGCAATAACCCAGAATTGGGTACACAGATGATATATTAAAGTCTAATAGTTACACATATGAGTGAATTGTGCAATCCTGCATATAGAGTTAATCAGAAGTCTTCTGGTGGGGAAAAGTGATTCAGGTAGAATTTGCTCGAGGAATACGATGCTTAAGTGTTCAGAACTGGGGGGGGGGCTGTCTGCTGCCCTTGCCCCCCTTCATTTGCTCTGTAAAACGGCAGACATTATCTCCAGTCCCCAGGCCAACACGAGCATTTGTCAGGCTGAAATATATGTGACCGCAGCCACAGCACTTCAGAACTTTCACCGTCAGAAACCCACAGTGCAGATGGAAAAGTGAACAAACTGTATTCTATGAATTTTTGATAAGACAAGTCAGGAGAGATCCAAAGTATTTTTTTTTCCTCAACTGCACGGTCAAGCAATAATATAGATGTATTTCATTTGGTTTATGATGTATTGCTTGGCTGTTAAAGGGGATGGTTTCTACGCAAGTAGAAATAAACAAACAAACAAACAGAAATGCAAGCAGAAAAATCCAGTGGTTTTCTCTGTGGTTTAAAGGAGGCATATCCATCACTTAGTGTTTTCTGCCCATACTCACTTAAACACGTAGTCCCCTGAACAAAAACCATATTTGTTTCTCTTCTGTTTGAGAGCCCCTGTAATAAGGAAGAGCCTGTCACTGTTGATCGATGTCATACTGAGATTCTACAGCAGCCGTCACTTGGTGAGCAGGTTTTTGTGGTACTCAACGAGAACGTCAGCCAGATGATTAAAAAGTAAAAGCGGCTGGCTTCTCACCTCTCAACAAGCATATGGCAAAAGGAGTGAGGGATAAAGATAAGTAAGACAAATTCTAAGGAAGAAATGTGAAGATGAAGATTTGATTTGTGGTCCAGTAGGAAGTGATGGACTTACTGAAGAGACAAAAGCTAAAGCTCTTCTTTATATGCTCTAGTCACCTTAAGTGAAGAAATCCCACAGGAGGGCTACTGTAGCACAGGTAATGTTGGCTTTGGGATAGAAAGGTTTCAGAACATACAGTGCATCGCAGTGCACTGCATACGGGGCTGTGCAGCTGCAAACTGGTCAGAGTGCCCATGCTGACCCCTGTCCTCTACCGAAAGCGCAGACAATGAACATGTGTCAGAACTGCACCATGGATCCAGAGAAAAAGGTGGCCTGGTCCAACGAGGCATGTTTTCAGTTGCATCATGTGGACAGCCGAGTGCATGTGTGCTGTTTGCCGAAGGAAGAGATGGCACCAGGAGGCACAAGCCAGCGGAGGCAGTGTGTTGATCTGGGCAATGTTCTGCTGGGAAACCTTGGGTCCCAATATTCATGTGGATGTTACTTTGATATGTACTGCCTACCTATACATTGTTGTAGACCAGGTACACCCCTTCATGGCAATGGTATCCGCTAATGACAATGGCTTCTTTCAGCAGGATAATGCGCACTGCCACACTGTGAAAATTATTCAGGAGTGGTTTGAGGATCATGGAATATAGAGTTCAAAGTGTTGACTTGGCCTCCAAGCTCCCCAGACCTCAATCAGATCAAGCATCTATGGAGTGTGTTGGACACACAACTCTGATCCAACCCCACCTCAAAATTTACAGGACTTACAGGATCTGCTGCTAGATACCAAAGTGTTAAAAAATAATCCACTAATCAACAAGAATGAAAGCAATCTGACCACAGAATTCACTGAATAGTGGGTGCATAGATGCTTTCTGTGTATTTTAGTTTTCATTTTGTGTGTGGCTCACAGATAATGATTAGTGGAAAATGGTTAGACAAAAGAAAGAAATTTCTCTGCTTTCTTTAAGTAAACTAGACTTTTTGATAACAGATGTTGGCTTAAACCAGCACAGACATAGATAGGATTATACATATATATCCATCCATCCATCCATCCATCCATCCATCCATCCCCACACGAACAGCAAATCAAATACAGTATGAGAACAAAGCAAGATCAAGAGGAAATTACCGAGTTCACTTGTGATTGAGATGACATCAACAATAAAAGATTGGTGATTTTTCTTTTCTTTTCAAATTAACAAATTATTTGTTTAATTAAATGCAGGTAAGATGCTATAAGCAAAATTAATTTTACAATCAACATTTTAATACTTATGTTTAGGGTGGGTCATGAAACACTGATGAGCTAATGAACTTGGTAAAAATTGAAACTACATACACTAATGGGGAAAATGGAACTGTGCAAAAAAACCTGCATTTTAATAGCATGATTAGCATAATGGAGTGGCAGTCCCATTAACTCAGCTTTCAGAGATACTTGTGGGAATCTGCCTCCACAAGTCGCATTTCATTTCACATTTATAACTGCAGACAAGTACGCAACCTTTATAAATTAAGATGCCTTAATTGCTCAGACTTGGCGTGCTACAGAAACTAAGATTTTATTTACAGCAGAAACACTGTATAGGGTGACAAGCTATCAAAAATACACATAGGAGAAGCAAAAACAGAGCACCCCCCCCCCCTCCCCCATAGCCCTCCAGGAACTGGGGGGAGAGTGATGGCTTCACAATTTCCACCCATCCGTCTAGGGCAGAACCACAGGGGGCTCCTGGAGTCTGTCCCAGGCAGCACAGGGTGGGTACATGGACAGGATGTCAGCACAGTCGTCCCTTGGTATCCGCAGGGGATTATTTCCGGGACCCCTTTCAGCCACCAAAATCCATGGATGCTCAAGACCCTTACATAAAATGCCGTAGCATTTTGCATATAACCTATGCACCTCCTCCTGTGTACTTTAAAGTGTTGATTCAGTCAAGTTCTCGGTGCATGGCAAATTGTGGTTTTGCTTTTTGGAACTTTCTGGAATTGTTTTTATTAGAATATTTCCAAGCCACGGTTGGTTGAATCCACGGACGCAAGACCCACAAATACAGAGGGCCGACTGCATATAAAGTGGCACACTTTAGTGGTCAGAGTAAATGTAACTTGAATTATTCCCATAACATGTATGATAAAGTTATGCATAAATGTAGCTGAAGTACTTGAGCTGTGTGCTGTCAGGTGGTACATCCTGATAGAGCTGCTGCTTGCAGACCTGTGGACAAAACCCCAGGGGATTCCTGGCTCACGAAGGACCATCTACAGTGACTGACAGTTAAGAGCCAATTTCAGGCCAGGAGACACGGGGTAATTGCTAGGATGACACTGACAGACCACTTGTTTTTATCTTTTACACTGTGAACTTCCTCAGCCTTACCGGTAGATATATCCACACTATCTGAGCCTGGTGTTATTTAGAGAAGATTGTAAGCTCTGTAGGCCTGGTTTAACATTCCTCTTCCAGGGGAACATAACTGAGCCATGGTTTCTTTTGGCTGGTTTCATCTGTCAAGAACAAGGCCAGTAGATACATGTGGAGAGTATTAATCTATTATCCATCCATCCATTTTCCAAACTGCTTATCCTACTGGGTCGCGGGGGGTCCGGAGCCTATCCCGGAAGCAACGGGCACGAGGCAGGGAACAACCATGACCAGCGTCAGACGAGGAGGAGTAGTGCATGACCAGCGTCAGATGAGGAGGAGTAGTGCATGACCACCGTCAGACGAGGAGGAGTAGTGGTGCAAGACCAGCGTCAGACGAGGAGGAGTGGTGCAAGACCAGCGTCAGACGAGGAGGAGTGGTGCATGACAAGTGTCAGACGAGGAGGAGTAGTGCATGACCAGCGTCAGATGAGGAGGAGTGGTGCAAGACCAGCGTCAGACGAGGAGGAGTAGTGCAAGACCAGCGTCAGACGAGGAGGAGTAGTGCATGACAAGCATCAGACGAGGAGGAGTAGTGCATGACAAGCGTCAGATGAGGAGGAGTAGTGCATGACCAGCGTCAGACGAGGAGTAGTGGTGCAAGACCAGCGTCAGACGAGGAGGAGTAGTGCATGACAAGCGTCAGACGAGGAGGAGTAGTGCATGACCAGCGTCAGACGAGGAGGAGTAGTGCAAGACCAGCGTCAGACGAGGAGG
>JABFEA020000029.1:2667771-2680450 GCA_019775915.2 Cyphomyrus plagiostoma
AGTAGTGCATGACCAGCGTCAGACGAGGAGGAGTAGTGCATGACCAGCGTCAGACGAGGAGGAGTAGTGCATGACCAGCGTCAGACGAGGAGGAGTAGTGCATGACCATCGTAATTTTATGCTGAACTAAGCCACCCAGACACATTACTACATGCCAGTATCACCTGAGCTGTATTTTGCTGCAATTCAGCAATACGGAGACTGAGAAGGTCTTTAACAGCACAAAATGGCTGTTCATGAATAAATTAAAACTCTTCTCATCCCCACTACAATTTTTCATCCTAAATAGAAACTTGTAATTCTTAGTTTATTTATGTACAACAAATCAGCAGAAATTAAACGGATAAAACATCATTGCCTACATTCAGACCCAGGACCAGAACAACCGATACGATGCAGATTCTGCCTGTTATAATTAAGTCAGATTTCTGACTTTATCACATTCTATTACCGTATCCCCCAATGACCTACTTGTTGGGATACTCCAAAACCATGAAATTCAATGCTTTTGTCCTTTACTTTTCTAATGCAGGAGAGTAGGCAGCCCCAACCTGCCAAAACTAACATGGGGACTTTGGTCATACACACAGCAATCTAATGGAACTTCCATAGCAAATACTACACCTTGAGAATAACAGGAAGTGCAGAATTCTCTGCACACAGGCTGTGGCTGTTCTTTGGTCATTTCCCTGGCAATCGCAAAAATGCCCCACTGTTTGTGCCACAATGAACTCAACCACTCTATTCAAACATGAACTTGTGAACACATTCACAATATCAATTGTGTTCACAAACTACCATTTCCAGAATGACTCAAGCATTGCTTTGAATGTTGCCCCAGCAACAAAGGGAAGCAACTTCTGTATTGCATTCTCCAATGTGTTAAAGATGTGACCCGTAGTTACCTGGATCAACAAAACTCAGGGTTTGACAGTGACAGAGCCACACTACATAGCAAGAAGGGTGAAGCATGAAGTGCATTTGAATGCTCTTTTTGGCCTGTTTCAGAGGACAGTTTTTTTTTCTGATGGCACAGTTTAGTTTCAGAGTGTTGCAGCTATGCACCTTTTTAAATGTTACAAAAACACACAGCTTCAACGTTACTGGAAACCAAGGTAATGCTGAATTAGTATTATTATAAGGGATCAGTCATTGAGTGGAAATGAGTCATATTTTAACATGAAGCTAATTATAATCAAGTCTTTCAACCACCTGTTGTCTGCTGCACAATCCATGTGAGGCATTATATGGTACTACAAAAATAGACAAAGTAATTTATTTGCTTTGCTGATTAACACACCTGCCATTTACAAACATCAAAGGTTCTCACCTCAATGAAGGTAACTGATGTACAGCAACAAACATTTTACATACAATTAAAAAAAATCAATTTATTAAAATCACCTACTCCATTGTTTGTGCCAGGTAGAAAAACTGAGTGACAATCAAAAAAAAAATTGAGTGACAGGCAAAATCTGCAGCTCCTAGGGGTGATTCATTCACGAAAAGGAGAAGAAAATATCTGTAGCATATAAATATAGTTTTGGCTGGATTTATTTTTTCATCGGCAAAGATGAACGCACAGGTGGACAGTAGGCCACATCAGGACACAGCTTTAATTGGCCGTCTTACTCTGAAAACATTTGTACCCAGAGAATCTGGCCTGATGTTGCCCAGTTACACTCAGTAAAACATCAGACAGCCTTGCAGGTGCAGTTCACATGAATGACTTCTGTGTCTCGTGTCCATTCACCCATAAGACACCCCAGCCAGAAAGCTCCTTTGATTCTTCGCATTTCCCCCTACAGTTTTACCAAGGAAACTCAAAGAAGGTCTGAGGCTTGACTTTTCTATTACTATGTCATATACGGATATATGCAGCATTTGCATTCTGGTCTGAATGCATAAATGTACAACTGTCTGAATACTCTGAGATCCGTTGCTAGGCATCTGGATGTGTCACTGAAAATTCTTCGTGAAGAATCAATTATCCCCTGTAATTTAAGTTAGAACATTACAAAAGCCATTTACAGAAACACAAGAGAAGCTCATTAGCTCAATTTATTTTGCTCAGAAGACACAGGGGTTGATAAATGTTAATTTTGCCTCATGCATTTCTGAAATCCTCTGCTTCAAAGAAACTTTAATATTGTTAGTGAGACCTTCTCAAACCCCTAAAAATTCATCTGTAACTGTAAAACAAGGTGACAGGAATTGAGGGGTGCTATTTCTATCCCAGACTAATGACCAATGACCAGCTGCCAAGATAAATAAACTATAATCCGTAGGATAGAATAGATCTGAGGACATAAATGATATGCATATAGCAGACAAGCAGTAAACTGTGGGCATTTCTTTCCATTAAACACTGCATTGCCGAATGCCCCTGCACACCGAGCTTAATTTCCCAAGAGAATCGGTTTATGACTCTGTTCTAAAAATACCCAGCCGACAACCACACGAGGATCCAGGCACTTCAAAGAGCACTGCTCCATGACCAGCGGCGCCTGCTACATGATCAACACGCTTCTGCTCACTGGCACAGCATGTTTAACCCAGTTACATGAGCAGCAGTCGGTACTTTTTAATTATCATACAGATTGCGCACCTATTGATTTTTCACTGAGAATTGAGAGCGCTGTCAGATAGATATTAACAAAAAGCTGATAAACAAACCTTTTGCTAACTTGTTCTGCAGTCTAATTAAATGCAGGATGCAAAAGTCTAATTTGCTTAAAGTTGCTAATTTGCGTTATACACAAAAAGTAACCTTAAAAAAATAATCTTAAAGCTGTATTTTCCAATACGCACTTCTCAGTATTACTGGTGTATAGTCTTCAGACTGCAGTGTTCTTTGTTGGGAAATTCTTCACACTGACAAGCTGCAGAAGATTTCCCAAATGAACCTTTTTCAACTCAGTCTTTAGTCACACATACAGACAGACACCCACACACACACACACCAGCATTTCACTAGTACGGTGTACAAGTATATTTTTCATAAGCGCATTAGTACTATTTACTCTTGTTAGTAATGGGATAGTAACTGCAAGTTTAATTGTGTTTACCTGTTGCTAGTAGCAGAGGCTGAGCCAGTTTACTTGACTAATATCATTGTAGCAAACTCAGGTGCTGAGATCTATTGCATATGCAGGTACTGAGATCTATATGCAGGTACTGAGATCTATATGCAGTACCTCTTCTGAGGCTCTTCTAAATAACCCCTTCTTTTACACAGTAGGTGATCAAGTAGTTTAAGTATTTCAAAACAAAGGTGGCCAACTGAAGTCACAGAAAGGGTCTCTTTGCTGTCACATTCATTTAATAATTTAAAGGTCAGCTACAAAATGAAATACATATGCAGCAAAGATATCTGCTGTGTTAACAGTCTATCAGACCCCAAGCACTCACAGCCGTCATAGCAGGACATGACCGAACAACCTCTCCATTCTCCACACTGACAAACATGACTAAGACGCTGACAACCATCATGATTCTCCCCACAAGAACTCCAAATACCAGAGCTAGCTTACCTACCTACCATTCGCTGGCCTACCCTGTCACTTCAAAAGATCCCACCTCTGCTCTCTGAGGTCACCAAGGGCTATAACCTGAGGCCCTTCATTTTCCCTCTTTTCACACCTTCTCCTGGATATCCACCAGTCTAATTGCTGTATCTCAGTAAGCAAAAATTTGGTTGATATGACAATGATTTCTATGATATTTACAATGAGGAATGACTCATCAAAAGAAATTAATTATGAGGATCTTTAGTCACCACAATGCCGTGTATTATTTTTATTTTACATTAGCCATTCTCTTTTTCAGATGAAAGCAGTATCTTCCAAGCAAGTTTTAAAAATGCTTTGTCCTTAAATGGAAGAATCCAATTCACCTAGGAAACTAATCATAAATCTAATTCTGATCTTTGTTACATAATGTAGAGATAATAGGATTCATTAATGTACTCTGCAAATTCTCTTACCATAATCTATTTAATTGATTTAGACAATAAAAAAAGGCCAAAGATCCTTCAAGCCCCAATCAAAATTGCCACCAGCAAAAATCTTTAGCTTTCTATTCCGTATGTAGACAACTGCAGGTTTAATTGAACATTTTTAATTACTGTGATTCTGTTGTCCAATTCTGATTTCTTCTCACTTGAGCAGCGATAAAAGTGACAGATTACACATTTTCTGTTATAAACTGAAAACTTGTCATATTATCACAGAGATCAGAAGTTGGAGTGCCATAGTGTTTAAACAAGATTTGATGCTTTTCTTTTAATGACGGTGCCTGATTTTGGACTGTAGAAACAAACGTAACAGTGTTGGAGGAGAACATCTCCTTCAAATGAATATGAATCCGACACGGCTCTCATTTACATATCAATCAGGGAGAGTTCCTGTTTACTGTGATCTAGCTTGTATAGTTTTCCAAAAGTGATAAATGTACATGCACATATAAACCAAACAAAACCTTTATCAATCTGGACTTTATTCCCCTACCGAGGCAAGTATGGCTTTTGGAAAAAATTATTATTTTCCGATAGCAGCCAAACATTCAGTATACCAATTCATTAACACGAACAGCCTGCCCCACCAAACAGTGAATCACGGGTTGCAACTAAATGCATCGACCGTACAAACAGCACACAGAGGTTCACCTACTGTTACAGCTGGACATCTGACCTGATTAAAGGGCTTTGAACGTACTGTGATTGCTGGTGGCACACGTGGTGGTTTCAGCATCACAGAAAGCCACTCTGCTGAGATTTCTCCCGCGCTACGGGGTCTAGGAGTTTCATCACACAGCATGGTGTGATGAACATAAAACAAGTCAGCAGTAGTTTTATTGCTGAAAACACCCTGTTAATGCGAAAGGTCAAATGACAATGGCCAGACTAACAGGAAGCTAACACAAAGGTCACAAGTGCAAGACTCGGTGCAACAGCTGTGAGCAGAAAGTCTACAGAACACACAGCTCAACAAATAAAAAGAAATTATAGCTGGACTCCATTTGAGCATGCCCACTATAAACGTTTTGTGGAACTCTGCTATTGTAATAATGTTTGCCTTCAGTATTTATCGTGATACTATTTAAGTTAAACAGGAGGGTTACATTATCTCCAGCAGAACCTTTATAAGAATTGCATAAAAGAAAACTGTCATCAGGAAAAACAACTGTTTCCGAATAATGACTCTCACAAGATATACAAACCACCCCATTTCAGGCTCACTCCACATTTAAATACAGAAATAAGCACACTTAATATGGCAATGTTGCCACTAATTAAATGAAAAAAACCCTTACTGTATATCAGTTTAAATGATTCACAACATCTCTGTTTCACAGCTATGTGAATCACCCACAGCTGACATATTACACAAATGCTTCGCCGGTTAAAATCCATCCCAAGTGTCACTGGGAGGGGTGATGCAGTCAGTGACGCCCTGTCCTGCATCTCAGGGAGGACCTTCAGCCTGGTATTTAAAGGGTTTTTTTCATGCACCTAGTCAGATGATGCATTCCACTGAATGGAGGTCAGCCGAGCTGTGAAATGGCACTATGCCATTTCTAAACCTTCATGGAAAATGCCGTTGGTTTTCATCAGGATGAAAGCATCCAATACCCACTTACCACTAGTGCTATTTTGCAAAACAAAATCTCTTTAGTTTCAGTAAAACACATTATTCATTTTCTGCAGGGATTCATTCTGATTTGAAGCTAAGTTAACTTTGCTTTAAATACAATTTTTTACATGCAAAATACAATTACAGCAACTAAAATATTGGTGTTTGACTATAAAACTTAAAAGATGATGAAAAGCTGTGAGCTTGTGAAATACTGAGGGCCAGCTAAGCAGCAGTAAGGTTTAATTTAATCGTTCTTTGTGTTGTCCTTGTACTAATTCTATGAAATGCTCTGCGGTATCGTGTCTGGAGCAGCAGCCTCGTACACAGACCTAGGATAACAGCCCGGTGCACTGCAGCTATCAGATGCCAATTACGTTCCGTAAAAGAGCTCCCACTGTCACCATCCTGGCAGCACCAGGGAGGAGAGCGAGGAGAAGCTTGCTTTTGAACTTGGGTGCCACTCCATCTGCTGAACATGCACCTGTGTCATGGAAGTCTCCAAACACCTTTTGGCAGTCAAATTTCCAAAAGCAGAAGAGTAGAGAGTTTTTTTTTTAACAGACACTTACAGTACATCTTTTTCTTATTCTGTGGGTCCAAGTACATTCACTCTCAAAATACTGACTATAAAGTTTTGATAAGGAAAATCCATTTACAGCGATAATGAATGTATATTTCTACTGCAGCTAAACAGCTTTGTTATTTCTCATGCATTATCTTTTTATAGCACATGAATCACAGAAAGGCATTCAGATATAATACTCAATAAGAAGTGGCTGACATCACATGAATGTTGTGCCTTGAAGAGAGACAGCATCTTCAGTCCTTAGCAATGTGACAGTCTTTGACCTTCCCAAGTGAAAAGGTAGCATAGCAACAGACTTTTAAAGTAAAAGTAAAATAGATGTTCTCTAAATAAATCTTTATACATTCAAATGTCAGAGGGAACCAATAAAATTGATGATCTGAGTCCAAAGATGCCAGGGGATTTCATACAATGACAAAGTTGCCTAGTCTTTACATAAAAGAATGGCACGTTTGCCTCCCTGCACTTCAGAAACAGTGAAGCATGTTGCGCTAGACATTGTGACAGGCCATTTCCTCATGACACACATTATATTTTATTATATCTATGAGGCCTTGTCTTAGAAATAATAACCCTACCAGGTCTTTTAAAATAATTAAATTTCTGTGGGAAATTTGCCCAGTACCATGATGTGCATACCAAGTCATGTTATGAAGTACTGATTATGTGCTCTGTGACATCACACGTGTTCTTACTGAACAATCTAATAATAGGACAACCAGTTACCTTGAGGATGACTTTTCATATTTCATACTAAAAACCTGCTTCTCCTGAGAGATTAATTCTTGTACAATGTATCGCATGTAGTAATTTCATGTTTTTGCGGTACGTAGTTGCTTTTTTTTCTTTTTGCATCCTTCACACCAGAAATCGCATAACCTTTTAATTTCAAAGATTGTATGACTCGTCTATATTTTACAGAGCTATTTGACAGCAACAGCATAAATAATTCAAATATGTCCACCTACCCCCACACAAATACACAATAGGTTCCAGTCATTAATAATGGATGAGGCAAACTCTGCCGTACCTGAATGAAGCATGGTTTGCTGCAAATTTAAATTAGAGGTTGAATATACTTGAGAAAATATAGACAGACTCACCCGGATGGTCTTATTACAAAGCAAAATGAGCAGTTTACAGCAACACACTAACAATCTATGCTTTGAGAAGCTGAAGAGAAAAGTGGAGATAATGAAGCAGCGCCTAGCAGCCTCTCACTATGACCCTCCCTATAGCCACAGCCAAGAAGCGTTTTCAAAATAACACACCACATAACTAAATCCCACAAATCATCTTCATCCCCCTTTTCAATTCTTAATCCTCCCACCCCTCCACTTTCAGCATTTTTATTAATTTTTATTTATCCTTTATTTAACTAGGAAGGTCCCACTGAGATACAATATCTCTTCTTCCAGGGAGACCGGGCCAAGATGGGCAACAAAATAAAACAAAAGTTCTGCATAAAAGTAGAAACAAAAACAAATAACATGCTAAAACAAAGAAAACAGGATGGGCGAGAACTCAAATGGGTTATGGGAAATAAAAGCATAGAACCTTACATTACAGCACAGATCAGGGGTTAAACAGAACATAGGAATTAATAACAAAAGTTAAAAGCAATTATATTGTTCTATGACTACTGAATTAAAAAGACTATCAAAAGAAACTAAGGATTCCAAACTTCGATTCTAAGTACTCCCTGTAGCACATGCCAGACTTGTGGGGCATGAAGGCAAAAAGCAGCTTTTCCCAGTCCTGTTTGAACGGATGGGACCAGAAGACAATTTTTCTTCGATGATCTAATATTATAGCTATTGGGACAATATGTCACCAAGCTCAATATGTACTGTGGTAATTTATCCAATAAAGCTTTTACAATAAAAATTAGCATATGGGTTTTTCATCTTAGATATAATGAAGTCCATTGAACCATATATAATTTACAGTCGGGGCCAAGTTTTGAGCATGAGACAAGTATTCACCAAGTTTGCTGCTTCAGTGTTTCTAGATCTTTTGTCAGATGTTTTGGAGTTTGTCAGAATTTGTGGGTTTTGTTTGTCCACCTGCCTCTTAAAATTAAGGTCTGGTGTGTTTCCTGGCCATGGAACTGAAATGTCAATGTTTTGTTCCCCGAGCCACTTAGTGGCTTCTTTTTGCATTATGGCACGGTGCTCTGTCATGCTGGGAATGCCATTTCTCGTCACCAAACTGTTCTTGGATGTTTGGGAGAAGTTGATCTCGGTGAATGTTTTGGTACCATGGCTGTGTTCTTAGGCAAAATTGTGTGAGCCCACTCCCTTGACTGAGAAGCAACCCCACACATGAATGATCTCAGGATGCTTTACTGTTGGCAGGACACAGGGCTGATGGTAGTGCTCACCTTTTCTTCTCTGCACATCTTTTTTTCAGATGCCCCAAACAATTGGAAAGGGGATTCATCAGAGAAAATGACTTTACCCCAGTCCTCAGCAGTCCAGTCCCGGTACCTTTTGCAGAATATCAGAATGTCCTGGATGTTTTTCTTGGAGAGAAGTGACTTCTTTGCTGTCCTTCTTGACACCAGGCCATCCTCCAAAAGTCTTTGCTTGCCTGCTGGCATGCCTGAGCAAGTTCTGCACCGGTGGTGGTTGATCCCACAGCTGAATCAACTTTAGGAGATGGTCCTTGGACTTGCTAGACTTTCTTGGGCACCCTGAAGCCTTCTTCACAACAATTGAACCTCTCTCTTTGAAGTTCTTGATGATCCAGTAAATGGTTGATTTAGGTGTAATCTTACTAGCAGCAATATCCTTGCCTGTGAATCCCTTTTTGTGCAAAGCAATGATGACTGCATGTTTCCTTGCAGGTAACCATGGTTAACAGAGGAAGAACAATGATGTCAAGCACCACCCTCCTTTAAAGCATCCAGTCTGCTATTCTAACTCAAGCAGTATGACAGAGTGACCTCCAGCCTTGTCCTCATCAACAGTCACTTGTGT
Organism: Cyphomyrus plagiostoma; assembly: GCA_019775915.2. Lineage (NCBI taxonomy): Eukaryota > Metazoa > Chordata > Actinopteri > Osteoglossiformes > Mormyridae > Cyphomyrus > Cyphomyrus plagiostoma. The sequence goes on from JABFEA020000029.1 coordinate 2,676,975, forward strand.
TAAGGAGAGAATCACTGAAATGATGTCAGCAGGTCCAGTTCTGGCAGGGCTGAAATTCAGTGGAAATGGGTTGTTTGCGATTAAGTTAATTTTCATGGCAAAGAGGGACCTTGCAATCAATTGTGATTCATCTGATCACTCTTCATAACATTCTGGAGTACAGTATATGCAAATTGCCATCATAAAGACTGAGGCAATTTTTTCAAAAGACAATGCATGCATATAAATTATATCACCAAAGTCTAATACTGATAGAAAGGTACTTTGGTCTAATCTTTTTCAAGAAACATTTCTTTAAACGAAAATAAAAACCTTTCTTTGGTCTGAGTTTTCTTAAGAGGCTACCAATATGGGCACAAACAGTCAATTTATCATCAACCATTTTTATCACACAGCAGATGGCAGCTACTTTAAGGCGATGCACTTTCACGCTGCCACTTTATTAGTTTTTCCCGAACCTGACATCTTTCACCAGCTGCTTGCTCTCCAACCTGCCAAGGTTTGTCACTTCCCCAGTGCTGCTGAAGTGCTTCAAAACATCTCCCTCTTCTCCAGTCATATTGCCGCTGCCTTTAAAAAGGCTCACATCAAACGTCTTTCTATACTCATCAGACAATATTCTGCTCAAATCCTTCTCTCTCTTTTCTGCAAAGGATCTTAGAAAAGAAGCTCTAAAATGTACCTCCAGGTTTTCTGCTTGGACACAATAATCATATTGGTCATAACTAATCAAGTTTTAAGACTGGCTACTCCAGAGACAGACCTGCTGGGTATTTTCAAAGTTCTTCAGAGTGTAAGAGCTTCCAGTCTCTTACACAAACTGCCTTAAACCGCTTTGACACAAACTGTCAGGTTCTTCTCTCAATACTTCAAGGTATAAACCTTGGCAGCACAATCCTGTCCTGGTTTAAAACATACCTCACTGACCATTCTTATTACCTGGCACATAGATGCTTTGTCTAAAGCCCTGTGTTTTGACAGAATTCCCCCAGAATAAGTACTTGTTTCTTTACTCTGTATGTTAGATAACTTGGCCTACAGTCACTGAACATAGATATTTTTTTATTTTCTGTTCTAACAACAAACCTCAGCTTCCCTGAGTGAAATCTCATGATATAAAATTGTATCTCAGCATGGTTGGATGTCACACCAGCTAAAACTCAAGATGTCTATGAATAAGTGTATGTACTTTCAGACACTCCGCAAAGCTTGATGCATCTCTCTCTGTTTAAAGCAAATCCTTACAAAAAAATCCACACTTTTTTGAGAGAAGCACCAGCTCATTTTTTTTTTCTCATATAATCATTCTTATCATTCTCCACCTTCCCATTAACGCCTGTGGTCGGACCTCAGCAAACCCTTGTCTAGACAGCCTTGGCTGTATTCTGTTCCCATCGCCACCTGCGTAGAAATGCAGCAGCTCTGTTTAGAAACACTTCCACATAATCCTCTCTCAGTGCTCCCAGCTAGTTTGCAGTCACTTCACTATCAGTCCTGACACCCCCATCAGACCATTATGACCCCCGCCAAGAGCTGAATGTTTAATAGTTCCTTACACCTTCTTCGTTCTCTACCACAGTGTTTCCCAATTTGGCCCTTGGAGACCCACAGACAGTCCATGTTTTTGCTCGACCAAGAGCTGAGAGGGAGCAAAAATGTGGGCTGCCCGACAGGGAGCTTGGAGGGAGCAAAAACATGGACCGACTTTAGGTCCCCGAGGAGCGGATTGGGAAACCCCGCTATAGTATTGCCCCCTACTGGAGCTCTAAATGTCTGTAAAAACTGCTACATCACTATTCACTTTTCAGTGGAAGTTGTTCCTAACTTTACCTCAACAAAGGAGTACATAGGTTCTTAATAAATGTACTTGGTTTTCATATGTTAAAAAAGGCAGAAAACTGAGTATGGTAATAGACTATGCATTTCTGATTCAGGAGTAGCCATATTTTTTGGAAAATTACAGAACGATTAAAAAAAAAAAAACTCCTTAATGAGTCACCCACATAAAATACTGTATTGTTAAATTACGAACCATATAAATTGATTCCAAAACCAAACCGCCACATCCAACTTTCCAAGCCATCCAAGCCATTTATCCTGGTTAAGGTTGTAGGGTTGGGCTGCATGGCAAAACAGGGCACAAACTAGGTAGGATGCCAGTCCATTCCACACTGGATGCGATGCCAGTCCATCTCAAGGCACACACTGGATGGGATGCCAGTCCATCACAGGGCATAAACTGGATCGGACGCCAGTCCATCACAGGGCACAGCCACACACGCTGCATCTCTTCATCATCATTTATCACGTGAAAGAGGAGTGACTGGTCTGTAGGGTTGAATATTGAGAAACGGTTCCGAATTAGAAATGGTTATAAATTTTTAAGAACTGGGAATTTTATGAGATACTGTTTCACTTATTGATCCCTATATGCACATTTTTAATCAACTTGGGTTCATGCACAACAACTCTGCTTACATGTTTCTGCTTGTAATAAAAATAATAAAGCTATCTTTCCTTCTTCAAGATTCTTTTACCCTGTACACATCTCCCAAATCACCATCACCAAAACAGCCCCAGATCATCACATTGCCTCCACCATGCTTGACAGATGTCGTTTAGCTCTCCTCCACTGCCTTTTTATTTGATCTGCGTCTCACAAACATTCTTCTTTGTGACCCAAACACCACAGACTTAGATTAGTCTATCTATAGCACTTTTCCCCCGTCATCTTCTGTCCAGTATCTATGTTCATTTGCCAATCTCACTCATCTTTTTTTTGACCATTCTGAGATATAGCTTTTCTTAAAAGGCCAGCATCCCAGAGTTGCCTCTTCACTGTTGACGATGAGACTGTTTTTTTTCGTGGGTAATAATTAATGAAGCTGCCAGTTGAAGACCTATGAGGTGTCTGTTTCTCAAACTACACGCTCTAATATATTTATCCTCCCGCTCAGTTGTGCACTGGGGTCTCTGTCTCCTCCTTCTGTTGTGGTTAGAGTCAGAGAAGTACACAGCATTTGTACGAGATCTTCAGTTTCCTGTCTATTTCTAGCATGGAATAGCCTTCATTTCTCAGAACAAGAAAACAGTGATGAGTTTCAGAAGAAAGTACTTTGTGGCCATTTTGAGACTGTAATTGAACCCACAATTGCTGATGCTCTAGATACTAAACTAGTCCAAAGGTGGCCAGTTTTATTGTTTCTTTAAGAAGCACAACAATTTTCATCTGTTCCAACATAATTGCAAAATGGTTTTCTAATGATCAATTAACCTTCTAAAATGATAAACTTGCATTAGCAAACACAACATTCCACTAGTACACAGGACTAATTGTTGCTGAACGGGCCCCTCTATACCCATGTAGATATTCCATTAAAGTAGCCATTTCCAGCTATGCCCTCCTGGAGCCGACACCTTATCGTGGTGGAGGGGTTTGCGTGTTCCAATGATCCCAGGAGCTAAGTTGCCCGGGG
>JABFEA020000029.1:2680732-2694179 GCA_019775915.2 Cyphomyrus plagiostoma
GCTGAGACTGCTGCCCCCGCGACCCGACCTCGGATAAGCGGAAGATGATGGATGGATGGATGGATGGATGGATGGATTTCCAGCTATGATAGCCATTGACAACATGAACATTTTCTGCACAGTATTTCTGATGATGTCAGATGATAATTTAATGGACAAAAAAACTTGCTTTTGAAATCTTCCTACTTTTGAAAATAAAGCAAGTGACCCCAAACTTGAATGGAACTGTATATATAAAGCACAAAAGCATTGTTTCATTAAGTTAGCTTTATGTACCTCCTGGCATTTAGCTGCATTACAGATAAACCTGACTTATTTACCATTTATCGATGACTAAAAACCAGGCCTGTGTACCATCCAGTTTAGGTAGATTAAAGTATTACTGGCATCAGTGGAAATCTCATATCCTGTTTTTGTTTTAACAGAATATGGAAATTACATAACTGCTTCAAGTAACCTTTCTTTGTAATAGGCGACACTGAATTCCTTAAGAGAATAAATGCAATATTTTGTTACTGAAACACTGACAATTCTTTAGCATATTATAATCTGAACCAAGAACCAGATTTGATGAGCAGACAATGAAATGAACTTTGGTGGTTATGTGTTTTTAAAAAGTACCATTTAACATAATATTAATACTATTTAACTTAATCAAACCTAAAATTTATATGTTTAAGTTCTCTTACTTCCATATCCAAATAACAAGGGTGACAAGACAAAATGGAAAAGATATACAGGCAGTCCGCGGGTTACGAATGTCCTTACATACAAACAAATTGGCATAAAGCCTATTATATAGAAAAATTAAATACAATGCCTCAAGGTACAGTATAGTACCGTATATAGTTACTATTATTATTACTGTAGGCCCTATAATTATTATTATATATTGTATTATTTCTGTTTTTTCGACATCCATACAAATTCGACTTAAAGACAAACTCGGGAAACGGATCTCTTTCGTAGTTTTTGCTAAATGTCAAGTGTTGACCAAGACTATCTGCTAAAACTAAATAGAAAAGGTTTGTGTCAACATTTGGAAAATTTTAGCCTTAAAGTTTCCATCGCCCACTTTTTTGCGGATAAAACCGCATAGATGGAAACCTGCCTACTGTGAAATGCTAAAAGATGAGCTGCCCTCACATTCATGAACAAGAAGCCCATCGGATGGTTCACACATTCATTCAAAACGTTCATATTACTACAAGTAACTCATCAGTTTTGCAAACCATTTCTATACAAAAGACAACTTGTATGAGTTAAAAATCTGTTTACTTTTTTATCACAACTTTATAACAAAAGTATTTAATAAAAAACTATATTGAGTAATTAAACGGCACTCATCCATATCATTATTATCACAGCTGTGTTCTCGTTGTAATTGAGAATGTGGAAACAACCAAACATGGGAGGTCCTTGCTATATGAATAATTCCTGATGTTTTAGTAGCGCTGATTCTTATTTTTTTTTTTACCCAATATCTTCAGGCTTTAAAATTTTGTAAATGATTTTGTTGACATTGCCTCTTAATAGCTAACAGAGGTAAGTGTATTGACAGGAGCAAAGTAAAAACTGGCCCACAATGCTTTAGATTCAATATCATTTCTCTGTCCAGAATATTTAAATATTTTTTTCACAATAAAGGATTTTTTCATACTTTTCCCCCAGTTATTTCTTTCAAAAACCACACTGAAATTTAAGTCAATATTTCAATGGTTTGACCAAAAATATTGGTCAATTTCACCCTTAACTTTCTCTTAGAAGCCTTCAGAAAGGCATTAAACTAGGTACAGCCTGAAGAAAAAGTATTCTATGAGATTAATGGCAAAATCCCATAAACAATATCAAATTGATATCAAAATAAATCAAAAATGAGACTGCATAGGAAGCACTCCAAACTAGAAAACCAAAACTGAAATGGAACCTACAACTGTGAACATACAACGAAGGTGGACTGATTTGCAACATGTTAAAAAAATGTTTTGCTAATTTTCTTAGTTTACTGCGCAAGAATGGTGGCAGAAGATTTCTTCATATGGTAGCAAACAATCATTCCTTACAGCGAGTATGTTCCTATGCATAACATTAATGGCAACAATTAATTTTATTTCATCCGTATAATTATGTTTACACATAATACTGGGACAGAGCATTAGCAGAGATACGGTCACGTTCGCAGTTCCCGTGGCAACACGGCAAAGATTTTCTGACATGAGTGAAGCTAGCAGATTACTTTTTTTGTCCCTGTGCCATTTTGCTTTCAGCATAGCTTGTTCAGTAGCAGCCAGCTAGGGTTACCGTAATAACAGAGGAGCAAAAACATAGTGCTAATACACAATAAGTTATCACTTAGCAGGGGTGCACAAAATTAGTTGCAGATCTCTTTACGGTAAACACAGTCAATACACTCCGAGAAGATTGATAAAAGAACATCATAACGTATAAATTATAGCCTTCTTAAAGAATGGCTTAGGGTCCCTCTGAGGTCCCAGTAAGGTTTTGCAGAAAGTGAGTTCAAATGCTACTTGAAAGTGGTTGCCTTTGACCCAGATAATAAGTAGCATAGCAGATAATGGCTGCCCAGTCAGTGGAGTGTACGCTCTGACTCACTTAAAGTCCCCGAAGGAGCTTGGCTGAAAGCATGGTGTTACAGAAATGAGCGAAATAATGAAATGACGCGTGCCCTAGCAGAGGTCAAGAATACACAGCATCCTCATCATCACATTATGCTTATGTCTGGCAGTTTTAACTATATACAAGACATTATGGAACACTATGCAGACTGTAGATTGTTTTGTAAGCTTAAATGGAGTCTCTTAATTTAACTTTACATCTTACCAATAAACCAAAAATGTATCATTGTTACATGGGAGTAACACACTGGAAAATTTTTAACTTATATTAAGTTCAAACACAAGATTCTGTCTTATCTGGCACTGAGACCGATTTTCAGCATAATATTAATTGATTAATTGCTAATAAAAAATAATAAAATAACTATGCTCATTTTGATTGTCTTTACAAAAAAGTTATAATTTATGTTCATTCTGAGTTACAGTACCTTCCGATCATTCACAGAAAAGTCATTGTGAAATTGTATTGTAATCAAATGAATCACAAATTAGATCTTTGTGGGAGCTGTAATGGATTAAAATAGAGTATTTAATAAGTTCTTAATAGCTTTTCTGTTCGCTCAAATGCATTACAGACCTTAAACTGGCAGTACTCTACAGTACAAAACAATAATTGGCTGAGTTAAACAGTTAATTTCTACAGTAGCACCTTCAGCTGTCAAACACAATCTATGCAGATTGGGCACAGGCAATTAAGACAGTTATACAACAGTCAGTTCTACTTGATGGAGTTGAAATTGGAGCAGGATTCTCCTAACACACACACACACACACACACAAACACACACAATAAGATTACAAAATCCTTTCTAGGACTATCTTTTCTAGAGGAGGGGAATCAACTAAATCGAATTTTACTGCAGTAAACACTTCTTTGCTACAGTTCTAATATCACCACAATAGCTTTCCTGATAAAAGCCTGCAAGATTATGCAGATTAAAATAAATTTAATGATACCTATTGGTTCATGGTTTTTGGGAGACTGGTGAGGATGTCGCCGAATGACAAAATCTATTGTCCAAGAGCATAAATCGGCAACAAGCTACGGCCTTCGAAGGTCCCTCTCTTCTCCTCCCTCAAAAGTAATCTGCCACTGGAAGCCCCACATCAGTACGGCACAGCTGTCAGTTCCTCTGCCTCCACTTCCAGCTACATTAAGCTGTCATTCTGAACCCAGCTGCACCACAGACAGAGACCAGAAACACCATTTGTTCCATTCATTCCAGACCTCCTTGGACAGAGAAAAAAACTGACTTTAATGGGGAAAACATAGTATTCAGTGTATATGAAGAACATACAGCTCACGTCGAAGAGACTCAATGCATGAAACTGTATAGCATGTACTTCAGGGATGCTGCTATAATAGTATTCCAGGCTTCTGCGTGCCAGACGACTAATCTGGCTGACCACCAGACTGCCCCCCTCTGGCAGCATCATTATGCACCTAATTTAAAAAATTCAGACCCTCTTTCCTGCTCATGCAATTTAAGATTAATCCCACTGGTGTCCATCCTCCCCCAAGACAGACAGCCATACTACGTGGGACATGGTCCAACAGTGAACTTCCCCATTTCACTTACAAATTCCTGAATAACAGAATGTTACACGATATCAACATATTGAATAAAAACTGCTCAAACCTGAACAACGAACTTCTGAAAATGATGCCATTATGAAATTATAAAAGAAAGTTAAGGTAAATTAGTGAAGACAGTTATTTACCAGATACTTTTCTTAAAGGGGCAGTTCACCCCTAAACTGTAAAAAGATCGGCGAAGCATTCGCGTTCATGTCTTCGGTGCAGTGATATGATTGGTGTGTGGAGTTCAGTAAAAGAAAATAGTTCCTACATTAAACTGCTCACTACAAAGTCTCTGGATTATCTTCAATAACCGGGCCATGATGTCTGGTAAGTGATGCTGCTGTTGGATTTTTCAAAAGTATTTTTCTGGCACTTTATTCACCACAGAAAGAATGCCACTCACTCCCAGTATGTCTGAGAAAAGCGCGACATTCCTATGGCCGATACCTCCAAACCTAGGCAACTTCCAACAGAACAGCCTAGATGGATAGATAGCAATAAAGCCCCTCTAAATATGTCTTTTTCAGTTTTGGTGGTGAACTGACCCTTTAAGCTGAGGTGGAAAGTTCAAGTTCATGAAGTCCAAATCCAAACCACCGTTTTGTTTCAATTGACCAGTTGAGTATAAAGAGTCACTTTCACAGAGTACTCAACTGCTTGGTCGAAACAAAATTTCGGTCTGGGTTATTACTTTCTGCCTCTGATCTTGAGCAACGTAAAACTGAGAGAGCAGGGTGTCAGTCAGTCCCTGGGGCAATTTGGGGCCTCACTCAAGGGCCCATTGATGAAATCACTCCACTCACCATGGGATTTGAACAACCACCTAACCCACAGAGCTGCAAACCACCCCATATGAACACATGCCGCTGCCTTTTCCAGCATAAACAGAAGAAACATCAGCTCTGTTTACACCGTTCAAGCATAAGATGTATATTTAAAGGTTTACGAGGTATATGAGGAAAAGTTTTAACGGCTTATATTTGCTCATGGAATAGAGAGCAAAACACAGCAGGGTTTGACATGGCTTAACGCATTTAAGAGTGACACTGGGGCTGCTAACAGAACAATCTGGGTTTTGAAGAACTACTTGCATATCCTTTTCTTATAACTGTAGCTGTGGAGATTTCTGGCACGCACTTCTGGTTAATCACTAGAAGCCTCCAACATCTCTGGTACTCAAAGTGGGCTTCTGGCAGCTGTATGCCATTTATTTATAATGTGCTTCACTCTTATGTTGTTTTGGACGAAAAGCATTAGGCGAATAAATAAATGTAAATGCAAAATTCAATTTAAAAATTACTGGAGCTGTGTGAAGAATGAAATTAAATCACAAAGGCATTATACTGATGTCCTCAGAAGGCACATCTCACTAAAACCTTTGCATAGGTACGTGGCTCAATGGGTTTCAGTGATAGTAACAAACAAACACTAAAAGCTTCCGCCCCATTCTGTTTAGCCACAACCAGCATAGGATGCAGTTTCCTTCAACCAGGCAGCTTCCAGCAGAGGGGCTGAGCTACGTGCTCGGGAAAAGCTCAGGCCAATCAGGCAGCCTCATTAGAGCTTAAAGCAAGGCCATAGCCCCCTAACCAATTAGCGTCAGTCGTCTGGCAGCAGAACAGAACAGGAATAGCCGAGGAATACAGAACAAGGAAACAGACCTTCAAATGAGCATAGTGTGCCTTGCTGAATTACATGATGTATCTCAGGTACTTAAGAGTGCAACACGTTTATTTATATTCAATTCTATGATGTGTGGTCATTATTAAAAGATTGTTTTGTGGACATATGAAGACGTTTCTCCACAGCATGACCTACTTATGATGAATTGTGAAATGAATGCAATGTGATTGGGAAAATGGCTTTTCTGTGAAAGTGTCAGAAAGGTGTATGCATTACATGTCAATGTGCGTTGGACTATGCAGTTAAACAATTACAGATGAAATAGGAGTTTAATGCAAGAGAGCAAGCACGATGCAAGTAAGCAAGCTCTCTGGACATCTAATAATTATTAAAAAGTGAGAAAAAGTTTGGTCGGCTAACAATATTAATGCGCAAAAGATAAATGGTACAGGCTATGAGTCCGTTTATTTACTGTAAAGCAAAGACTTCTTCAGAAAAGACACTGTTATGTGTTTTTTCCCTGACACATCCCATCCCCCAATTTATTTTATATAGGTCACATTTCTGCCTCTCATCTGTGCCTAACATCCACATCCCAAAACCATGCAGTATCAACACCATTTTCTCCTACAATTTGAAATGGCCCCCACTGCTCTGTTGCGTCAACAGCAGCCGCAATCTCCCAATGCTGAAGGACATTCTTTACTGCGGCGAACAATATATTGCAATAAAAGCATATGACAGACACTCAAGGACACTGTCAAGGGTTCAAAAATGTCACATAACAGACTTAAAATATCTCACACCTTTCGCAGGTCACAGACTTTCCGAATCGCACGTGTTGCAGTAACGCACAAATGAATCAGAAATATTTGACAAATATAGAAATAACTGGATTTTATCTGGTTATTCGGATTGTGGGTAACAGAGCATTGCAAATGAACATTATTAAGAATCAAAAATGAAATAAGACTATAGCAGCTAAACACCCCCCTTCCTGCAGATTTATTTCCCTTGTGTCCTCAACAATCAGCCTGCAGAACCAAAGCCTCCTGCTAATGTACAATCAGGCCAGGAGGGCTCTTCAGAAGGGCTACTTCCTGACAGGGCTGAGAGAGATTTAATAAGAGCAAGGACTCAGAATCAATAGGCGATTCCCCCACATCGTCAATGAAGCAGATGGGAAGCTCTTAATCCCTTTGGCTGAGGGTCCACCACAGAAATCATTGTTCGTGTAACATCTGCCAACAACTCGGTTTGATCTGTCACTGTTTCATTTCCCGTGGCTTTGGCTGCAATGTGATTACACAACATTTGTCAAACATCAGATAGCGGAGTACATGACACTCTTTCATTATAGCTCATACGCTATCATTTTGTCCTCAACTTTTCTTGTCCTTACTGCACAAAGGCATAGAAGTTACCATGGGTATAACTTCCATTATTTTATAAAGCATCTCTTCACTATGCCACCTGATGAGCAATTAGTATGTGACTATGGCTACAAGTTTGCCTTCATCTCTGCTTTTCCTCTGCCTTTACAGTACTGGTTTTCAACCTATTTAGTCACTCGTTCAGACTGCTAAATGACAAATACGGTTTTCACCAAATGAAAATGGTGGCGTAATCAGAAAAATTTATTTTGTGATTATTCTTTCCTAATGAAAACCTTCATAAATTAATCATTTAAGAGTCTATAACACATCATTGTTAAATCCTATTTGTTATTCTGCATTTATGGCTAGTAGTAACATTAATTGCATCATCTGCTATGTCAATTTAATTTCATATTAAACAGACATCAGCTTGGACACCAACATAAACTTTTGCTGCTGACATCAAATTTACATACAATTCTTAGTTTAAAAAATTGTATCACAATGTTCATGGTTTTGATGGGTTGTAACACTTGACATGAGAACTGAGCCATCCTCAGTACGACATGAAAATTAAATTATCGTAATAGAGTTAGATCTACATACTTTTTCACTGCACCGTGAAGATCACTTTGAATCTTTTTTACGTTGTAACATCCAGTGCACTGTTTTCGAAAATGACTTTTACATTAAAGCCCCCCTTTTCTGGTTATGCTGCATGACATTTGAGGTAATGTACCTTTGCAGACAAATGCTTTTCAATTAAGTTAAGGTTTTTAAAAATTGTTTTGCAACAATGTAGAATTATGTCTAGTTTTATTATTGTATTTTTTTTTATTAATTTAACTATTGATTTTAATAGCTGTTTTCTGCTGCTCAACAGATACTTTCTTTGAACAGTTACACCACCTGAGAACTTTCAGATACAAAAATGCTGATACTGGTTATTATATGAATGTACTGAAAATATATTCCTATTAAGGAGGTTTCATACAATAATATTAGGAATGCTATGTATTTATTAAAGGATTAAAAAAAGGACTCAGACACGTCATGTGATTCACCCAGACCTGAACCACTGTCTGTTGCTCTGGCAACATCATGTACCAAATATATGCAGCTTAAACACTTTCACTCTATGACTGTGTTACACCCTAACTCGATCTAAATACAGATTGACTCAGAGACCCTAGACTAAAATGAAATGAGTGCAGTGACAGATTCCAGTCTCCCGGGTTTCCCCTCTGGGTTGAGTGGCCAATCTATGTCACAGCTGACAAAGACTAAGGATTTTAAGCAGGAAGTAATTTACTCCTGTGCAGAGGAACATGACTCAGTCACAGCCTTGGAAAAAAAAACAGGAAATAGCAAGTATTTGTAAGCAAAGTGTCTAATTACAAGTAACAGTGAATAATATTTCAGCACAATCTTCGTTATGCTTGGATAAAAGAAAATGCTTCTAATGTCCCAATCCTGCTTGCTGGCAACTGGACTATATAAGCACCTAATAAGAAACTACATTTTAAAAATCATAAAAAATTAAATATACAAGAAACAATTTTAACAACGTGTTTAGTGACATTAGAGAAGAATTCATGTTGACTGAAATCAAGTCTCAGTTTGACATAGATTCACCTGGATGAAAATAATAATATACACTAGTAAAATTGGTGGAAGATGTGGTGTAAAAAAATAATTTTTGCTTGACACAGTTTTATCAGATACAAATGACAGGTGGTTTAAACTGGCAGAAGTTCCTAGGCTGCTCTCTCCTATTCCAGTAAACATTTTGTAAGGAACAACTCAAGTGCATCAAGCTATTTTCAGGATGACCCAAAAAAAACTTGCGAACGAGAAGCAGCAATGACAATTACCTACTGAGAATTAACTTTTGTAAGTTAGTGTAATTATTTTCATTTTATCCTGTCCCCATTTATCAGGCTGATACAGCATCATTTCCTACTGTGCCCCCAAAGGAGGAAGCCAACAAATTGGTCCTGAATCGCACTAAAACATGATCGCTGTTTAGAAGATATGCCTACCAATAATGGAAGCCCAACACATTTACTATCGATGGAAATTTAATTTGTCAGTAGCCATCAGATCACTCAGCGCAGCAGGGCTGAACCACAGAGAGCCAGAAGACGTGTTCAGCCTCCTGTCTGCCCTTGACTCTGCTAGCTAAAAGGGCAATAAGAAGGCAGCACATCTGTAGCACTAAGCAAAGGCCCTCGAAGGAAAATAAACTCAGCACGCTCACGCCACTACTTACACACATAATGGAGGAAGAACAGTTGTCTCTAGGGGCACGTAAATCATTAAAGGCAAGCAGAGAAGGTGCTTATAACATAAGATATGAATTTACCATACAAGGATAATCGAGACCTGCAGTCTGCTACAACACACCAGGAGGGGGAAAACCCAGGATTCTAAAAGCAGTGGAACCAATTTTACATTACAAATTATGAAAGTGAGTTTTTTTCAGACAAACACTGAACATACAGTATTGCATTGTCACAGCAGAGAAACAAATCACTGTTTAGCAAGGCAATAAATCACGGTAACAACAAGCCGTGTCAAGATAAAAAAATAATTAAATATACATATTAAACAAGCCTGTTTATGAAGGCAGGTTAAAAAACAAAAATCCTCTCTGTTGAACACATTCACTATATCATCACGGTTCAATATATTAAATATATTCAATTACAGTATATTTAACAAATTTGTCATCTGAATACAAGGTAGTAATTCCAATATGATTTAACAGCTGAGATGCAGAATTAGCTCCAAAATACTTCTGAAAGGTCTAATTTTATCAAAATGCAGAGTGTTATCTAGGAACTAGACCATCTGAAATTTCTGTATAAATTTATACTGAACCAAATATTACAACCCATGATCCTGTATCATGATGTAATATAAACTCATATCCATATTCAAAATGCCCACCCAGATCAGCGACATGGAGGCCTGGAGCTTGTCCTAGGCTGTATAGCTTAGGAGGAAACTGGAATGGCTGGAGGAAACCCAACTGACAGAAGGAGGACATGCAAACTCCAGGGAGAAAAACCACATTTGAACCCCATGCTGGAGGTGTGATGCAACAGTGTTATCCACTGAGCCCCCCAGTAACATGCCTGCTAAGGGGGCTACTTAACTGGTTGTTCAACACAAAGGTCCAATCAAAGTTTAAAAATCATTACTGAATAAAACTCAATAAGACTGGCAGAAATTTGCATAAGACTACGTGGGCAGCCTTGCTATCAGACCGTCACTCATTTCCCCAGTCTGAACCAGACGACACCACATTTTTCAGAGGAGAAAGCCTCTCTGACTTAAAAGTCTTTCAGCAAAAGCACAGACTCCTTCCAGATAATTTCCCAGGTTTAATTCACGCTTTCTTTTGGTCTTGCAGTTAGACAGTTATGATGTTTAACATCTATCCCATGAAAGCAGCACAATCTGCCTCATCAAATGACTGCAGAAACTACTATTAACATGTCATATTTTGGCTCCCTTTCCTATCTTTGATTACAAAATTACTACATAAACTAATCATGTTAGCAGGGAATAGAACTTACATAAACACATTTGGAGATTATAAGAAACAGATGGTTTTCCGGTTACAATAGTCCTAAGATTTGGATCCTGAGGTAAACACTAGGGAGAAAACTATTCTTGTTGCCTATTAAAGGTATCACAAAAGGTTTTATTAAATATCCTAAAATGAGCACAACATTCATAATAGGCGAATAAATCGGGCATATATAAAAACGGTAAGTTTTTCTGTTAGTCGATGCAAATAATATATATAAATATAAAAAGATTTGCTCTGCATAAATGCAGTATATATAGCAACTCGACTTCTCGCTGCAAATGAGATCGCAACGACAGCGCATGCGTTCAGGAGGCTGTAGCGCTGGACAGCTCCCGCACCAAGCGCCGATGGCTGGCTGACTATCTCCAGTCCAAGCGTTGATGACAAGAAGTGGAACTCGTCGTCCTCGTGGTTTCGCTACGATAACCTGTATCATTTCTAAAATAAGGAAGTCTAAATACTGACTTGGAGAATTATGATTCACAAAAAAAGGCGTACGGACAACATACCGATATAGGTAACGCTATTTCGAACATTACATCAAGTGAAAACTGCTAGGTTACATTTTTAAAGCGCTTTAAGCTACCTGTAGTATATACAGTAGTAGAATCTTCTTAAATGTCATCTTAAATATTCGTTAAACATCAAATGTTGCGAATGCTCAAAATACCGTCTTAACTTTATTTTTAGGGGTACCGCTAAAACCTAGGCGCACGCAAATACAGTATATTGTGTGTGTGTGTGTGTGTGTGTGTACAATGCATGCATGAAATCAGCTGACTACTCTTTGTGAACTCTATTGGCATGGAAGTCACCCCTGGGTAGTAAAAACCGCACCGTCGCTTCGCCCAACCGTCCTTTGGTTGTTATTTTTCTGATTAACGCTGATAAACGCCTGTCTTCCAGGAAAATGAGCATCTTCTAGAAATCTCAAGATGGTTTTCTGTGATGCCCACTGCGTGAAACCTATTTGCTTACTATTACTTATCACTACTGGTATCGTCAGAGGTAAACCATTTTAATCATATAAGTGACGGCAAGAATTACTCGAATGGCAGAGGGAACTGTGGTTTAGTTGTTTCACATTTAGATAGTAAAATTTCAAGTGCAATTGTATAGCGCTGGTATAAAATCGGTGGTTTGAGAGGCGGAAGAGGTGTTTGTAAAATTGTGGGTTTTTCCATTTTAACAGCATTTTCAATCGGCGTTTAACCCCCACTTCACGAGTTTCTGAATATTTTAAGCAGGATTGGAATGCAGAGCAGATTGCAGTTCGGAGAACGGGTTCTGTGAGAAGCCAGGAGAATGCAGGTGCCAGACAACGCTTCAACTTTTCTAAAATTAAACTGTTGTAACGACGCACGCTACTCCTCATAGCCTACCAATATTATTTCGGTGGAATATGAGACTTCACAATATACGTGAAAAAATATTTTCTCCTTAATTACACATTCAGATATCCAGTACACAAACACTTTTTGTGTAATGGTAGGAAATTGACATGAGCTGTTCTATAATTACATTTTTCAGTCGGCTTTGACCTTTATAAGAAAGAATTACGCGAGAAAGAGCACGTCATTTCTCGTGGGCTATACAAATGTATGAAATGTATTTGTGTTCAGCCGACAAAATGATTAGCTGTGACGAGAATAACTATGCAGGGTGCACAGAAATTGAGGTGTTACGGGACTGCAGAGTTATTTACTGTACCACTGTTGTTCCTTGTTCGTAGATGCAGATCCGGCTGGCAAGGTGCGACATGCGAGCAGTGCATGCCCTTTCCCGGCTGCCTGCACGGGACATGCCAGAGACCCTGGCAGTGCATCTGTGAGGACGGCTGGCTGGGGAGCCAGTGTGACGTTGGTGCGTTTTATTCAAGTGGAGAATGGGAGCTGGTTTTTCTGGGATAGGTTTTTATAAATAGATCTTTTGTATTTATGTAGAGTTCTGTTTTAGATTGATAGAATAAAAACTATATGTAAAATAATATAAACAACCGCAAATCATTTTGATTCTCATTATAATTGCGCTTTTAAGAAAAATACCACAATTATTATTATTATTATTAAATATAGATGCAAATACAGTATTCGAATGTTACAGACACTCGCTCCTGCTCTTCGAAGCCCTGCTCTAACAATTCGACCTGCATCGAGACTGGTGCCGGGAAATACCTGTGCATTTGTGCCCAGGGTTACATTGGGCAGAACTGCCATCTGAAGGCGGGACCTTGTCTAACTAACGGGTAAGCTGTCGTCACTGCAATCATTAGAGAAGCGCAGCAGTCTAAAAGCGATTCTCGAATCATGACTTATCAGTCCCAACGAAACAATGTTCAAGACTTTGTTTTCATTTAGAATCTTCAATGATATCTTAATACAGACATCAACCTACAAGTAAAATCAATATTCATTACTGTTTATTGTAATGCTACACCGTTTTTTTTTTTAATTCAAATTGGGCTTAGATTATCTTTTTTGCAGTTTGTTTTTCACGTATGGTGTCTAATTAAAAATGAGATAAAGTGCTTTTGCCCTATTTGCTATCCGGGGTTGACTTGTTAGCCTATATGAGGTTTGGGACAGTCTGACCTGCTGAACTGTCACGCACTCCTTTCGAGATATATATA
>JABFEA020000029.1:2699843-2755332 GCA_019775915.2 Cyphomyrus plagiostoma
CCCCCCCCCCCCCCCCCCCCCCCCCCCCCCCCCCCCCCCCCCCCCCCCCCCCCCCCCCCCCCCCCCCCGCCCGGGTCCTGCTTTTCCATGTGTCAACATCAACTGACAGATAAAGCCGCACTCCCCACGGGTTCTGAGGCCAAACTGTCTTTCAGTAAGCTGATCAACTAAGCTCTGGTTTACAGCTAATCTCTCAACAAGGACTATTGGTTTGTACTCTGGACTCAGAACCAAATAATTATACATCATTATTTGGTCTAGTGTCACGCAGTTCACTAAAATGACTGCATTACACTAATAGCAAAATGTATATGATAAAATTCCAACATAGAGCTTGAAAGTAAGCCTTTTACTGCATTTCACTATATTAAAATTACAAACTGTATAACCTGGAACACGTACAATGATAACCACAATTAATCTATGATTCTTTTTTTCAGAGAAAGATTCACTCAGTGAGAAACAGACCAGTTTTCACCTGAAATGAATACAGGGTCCCAGCACTGAAACAGTGGATCGTCATTTTCAATATTTACGACAAATTCAGAAAAAAATAGTGCAATGAGGTTACCATCTAAAAAAAAAATAAGTCTTCATGAATGTTTACACCACTAGTGACATCCAAGCAAGTCAGTGGTGTTAAGACTTATGAAGCAATTTCTAAATTATGTTCTTTGGTAACATTGTGTTCCTCTGTTCTATTACACAGAAGTTCAAGGGGACAAAACTGTTCTTTGTGATGGGGATGCTTCATAACTAAAAACCAATGTGACTGCAAAAAAGGGACTCTGATAAAAACAGACATACGGACAGTGAGAGGTTGTTCACCTCCAACCAGCTCAGTCCTTCAAATGCCGTTTCAACTTATTTATCATTGCCCTGAGCTTACCTACAGTCGTAAAACTGCAGAGGAACTGAGGTGAAACCAGATTTTCCCACGTATGACTTCTGACCTGCCTCGTTCACCCCACATTAAGGGAAAGCCATCAGCAACGGCACTGGACAAAATTCAAAGCATTCCTGTCATGTTTCCTAGTTCAGAGGCCTATACCTATAAACATATACCATGTTACCATGCCTATACCTATAAATCCCATACATCTGTTATGCAGGTAGCCACAGCCTATATGTCGCCAGTTTGCAGATGACTTCCAGATGAGCCACATCATTCAGGCAGGGCTTAACCCCTCAACCTCTATTTCCCTAGAATAGTGCAATCCTGCCTTTCTGTCACCTTAACGGAACATTTTGGTTACCCAACAGACCTTACTGGCAAGCAACAAAAGACTTGCTGACCATTTGGTAATGAACTGGAACAAAGCACAGCCACATCAGTCGAAGAAGCCGCTTTGTTCCTGCATGACTGCAACAAATAGTCCTGCAATTCAAAATAAGACACTTTCTTTATGTGTGGCTCACTCACACTTTTTGTCATCTGACTTGTGGTATTAGGGTTACTGTGTTTTTTTTTTTACTGTTTTTGAGGAGTGTAAGGAAACATTTGTCAGTAAGTGCTTTTATCTCCACTGTTTTTCTCACAAAATTTTTAAATCCTATCCATGCCCATGAATTTTTCTGTTCCCAGATTAGTATATGGGAACTGCTGGCCAATCAGAGCCTTTACAAAGCTCAAGAAATTGTTCCATCCTACTTGTAGGAAAAATCACTGAAGGAAAAACAGATCTCAGCCTAAACTCTAATCTAAAGATAAGGCTCCAGGAAATTGCCACAGATTGTTTATCTTTACGTTTCCATGTTCATCCCTTTCATCTGAGTCCTGAACTGAAGAGACAGCAGATACTATACATTAGCTATTTTTATTTAAAAAAAAAAAAGTTTGACTGCTATCATCCTTTCAGTCCGGCAGACTTACCTGATGAAAAAAATGCCCTACTGTAGATTCTCAGTCTGATCACCCACATTGATAACTGTCAGTGGTTCAGGTTTTTGTATAAAACATGGATGTTTTTTCTTATACTACAGTGGTTGATTCCAAAGACAGTCGTTCATTTGTTTAAAAGTGTCTCTTTTGAAATTAAGGCACAAAAACAGAATAAGAACCACTGCAGTTTCCCCACACCGGGTATAATGTACAGTGCTTATGACCATCAGCGATGCCGACCATGGAGTAGGGCACCGTCCTCTCACTTTTCCACACCAGATGCCCAATTAGAGCATGTTTTCACCCAATCTGGAATGGTCAATCATATGCCGTCGTAGGTCTCACCCTCAAACCACGAATGCCAGCTCGGGAGGGGTGAAGAACTGTCACACCGGCGTGTGTGAGTTCAGCCATCTGCTTCGCGTCACTCTGCATGCTGCAGGTTTCCTCCTGTGGCATAATAGGCTTGGAGAAGAGCACTATCCGCTCCATTCCACCCGCAGCCCGGCAGGCACCCTGCAAACGATACACGTCGTTCTGCAGAGATGAGAAGCAAAGGAACCCAGCCGGCTGAACCACCTGACAGAGCGCAGGCAAACGTTTTGTTCATTGTGCCTCCCTGACCAGGGCACCGTTGGGGAGAAAACCAGACTGCACCGTACTTAAGACCGTAGCGCAGACAGAGAACATCACAATTTCACACGAGAATCGTAGGGGCACCAACAGCCACTCAGCTGAGCACAACATAACCTGCCTGGTTATTTTGCCACTTTAAAAATTAAAGCAATAGAACACCCAAAAAATGCTAACCATCCAGTCTAAGCATTCCTTTCAACACTTTCCTACTATAAAAGACATGCAATAGTATGTGCAAGATCTCTATAAATGGAGGTATGTCAGGAATGAAAGGAAAAGTAACTCCCCTTCCTACAAAACATCCTTGAAGTTTATTTACTGACATGCGTTCCTCAATTAAGCAGAATCGAATATTCTCCCCTGCTAAAGAAGTTTTAAAAAATCATGACACCCTTGGGCAACACTGAAATGTTATGATATTACTGGCTAACATGAAGTGGAGTCACTGCTTTGCAAATTAAACACTGACCTTCAGTTGAAACTCACAAATACAAGGACTACCTACTAATGCAATCCCATGACCAGCTTTATCATACACATCAGGTAGTGTCTAAACAGCTCACACAGGTGTGACAGTTTTTCTTCTGCAGCAAAGAAAGGACCCACCACAACATATTTTCTATTGTTAACATTTAGAATTTTCCTATTTTCAGAATACAATCACAGTAAATCTCAGGGTATACAATAAACCATGAAAAAGTACATTCCCTGGGCCCAGTTAAAAAAAAAAAAAAAGCTTTTGGGTCATAATGTGTTTGTGCATAATGCTGATATAAATGAGGAATTATTGTGAATTATGGCAGTCAGTCTGAAATAAATCTTGTCAGATTTTTGCCAGATCTCCTCCCAGTGTAAGTCTTTCAAATGATCTTGTTGCAATGCTCAGCATGCAGCAATCAGTAGTGATAAAATCCACAGTGTGGAAATGAAGCATGTCTTACCAAAAAGCAGCTTAAAAGGTCACAGGCTGATACTCCCCCATCCATTGCTGGTTTGAAACCAGCACAGTGGCTCAGTGGGTAATGACTTGGCCTTGATTTTTTTAGGATAGTCGCTGTGCACCCAACAGACCACACACGAGGCACCATTTCTAATGACTGGACAGACTTTCCATATTCATAGCTGAATGTCGGCTTAGGTGTGTAGGTACCTACATATCAGAAATAAATCAAACGCATGCATTAATTTCAATTAACTGCTTGTTATGGTTATAGTCAATATTATTGCGTAAAATTACTATGACACATGGTATGAAACCACTAAGAAGCCCTATGTGCACAGCACAGAATGTGCTGACGTTTCTCAGTATTCACCTGCCTGTTCTCTTCTCCTTGTCATTACTGCTGAACAGCAGCCTGTTCCTTACTTGTACACAGACTATTGCCATTAACAACTACCTGAACTGCTTCCACTGGGTCCAAGTCAGAATGAGAGAGGGACCCAAAGCCATCTCTCAGTTTTGTTCCTGGTACATGATAACTTTCGGTACAAGTAACCCTTGTGAATTAGGGCTGAGCTCATGGCCGCTTGGTGGACGGCTGACAGAGCCTTTGCTGTTTTAAGCATGCCATGTTTTAGCTGACTGTTTCACCCATGTGTCAGAGTGGGTTTGACACAGGTTTCATTCAGAGCCATTACCTTGTAAATGTTTAGGGCATTATAGCAAATTTATAATTTTATTGCTGTCATAATACTAGCTGTTTTACAGCACTTCCAAAGAATTAATATTAATAAATTGGTTTATTGTTACATACAAAATTTGGTCTATTACAATAAGGCAGTAAATAAACAATTATGAAAGGAAAAGGGTTTTTCAATTCAAATTAATCCCTTGCTGTGCCAAACCTAAAGTAATTTAAGTACACAAATGACTTTAACAAGCCGCAAATATCCCTGTGAGCACAGTCGACTCAGTCTTCAAAAACTGGAACATGCATCACACCACCCAGATGTTGCCCTGAACAGGCCACCCTGTAGAGTTGAGCAATCAGCCGCGGAAGAAACAGTTTAACAATGCCACCATCGGGCCAGATTTTAAAGAGCTCAACTGCAGGGACAAAAGATAAGTAAACAATTTACAGTTTAAAACAATGCACTTTTTTTTCGTGTTACTGCCAAGAACTACAACTGAGTTCACGCTCTCCCTAGACTCAAACATCATGATGACAGTATAGGTACTTGTTTCCTAATTTTGTTTATTTTACACTTTTGTCTGTGAAAGGCAGACAGAACAACCAGTCTGTTGTATCCCTATAACTGGGTCAAATTTATCACTAAATGGGATGACATTCACAAAGCGCAAGGACATAGGCAGGATAGAATGGCATTAGGATAAGTGTTCTTGAATGGCCCTGTGAAGTCCTTCCGAGAACATGTAAAAGGTTTCAAAACAGATGTCCATAAATGGTCCTGAAGCAACTGGAAAGAACTCGAGTAAATCTGCCAAGAACAATGAGCAAAAAACGACCCTAAGCCAATATGCAAAACAAGCATGTTTACCCAAAAATTGTTTCCATAATTCAACATATTTTACAGGTGTGAGTTCTGTAGCTAATGCCTGCCACCCAAATGACTAAATTTCAGTTAAACTTTCCACACAGCCATCGCAGGATGTGCCTAGAGGATGTCAGGTGAACAACCAAGTTTTATCAATGAATAATATTCTCATAGATTAAAAAAGGTACTTGATTACTTTTGGAGTACAAAAATAGAAGGTGCAGTCTGAAAATAACAAAGGCATATTTTGTCCAGTTTAGCCTTCATTAAGGGGGAGAATCTTCTATGAGAATGAATGATTGTTTTTAAAAACAGGAGTAAACAGATCTCAGTCTGAAAAGCAAAAGCATCAGGGTTATATCAGCTTAATTTATTGTTTTTAACTCTGTTGAGCTTGACTAATTTGAACTTGTTTTCATTTATTTGTCATTTTGCTGTACAGTCTGTTCTGTTTGTTTGTGTGTGTGATTTCACTTCATGATTACACCATTTTGTGTCTCAAAATTTACACATAACCTTTAGTTGACCTGTTTGTACGTTTTGGCTGCTGAAGGTGGAAAGTCATAATTAAGAACAGAGGGTTTGATGAATCATTTATGTTAGCTACAGAGGTCTTATATACTTATGAACTATAATTCCAAATACATTAATGTACAGTGTTTCTGCGTCTGAATCACACCTCAAGAGGCTTCACATTCTGCTTTGCAGTGCCCACTGAATGCCTGTAAGCTACAACCAGAAAAATGTCAGTCTTTGTCAGATGGTGTCTTTGTCAGTCATCTGCTGATATTACTATTGTTACTGGGAGCATATGTTTTTTTCCATATACATTTGACTAGGAGAAAAGCAAATAGCACCTTTAAACTTTTACTAGTTAAACTTTTACATCCAAAATTAGTCTTGTTCCAATTTGTCAACAAATCATTGCTTAGAGTTCAAATAAGGCTTTCGTAAAAAAAAAAAAAAAAAATCCATCAGCAATCTCACACACTAACTAGAAAACCTCAGAATCGCACAGCAGTCGTAAATGTGGGTGATGAAGTTTGAAGGTTTCCATAGCCCTAACATATGCTGAAGTGAGCGAATCACCTGTTGTCTGCAACTCATCAATACTATAATTTATCTTTCAGCAGCAACAATATTTCACGAGAAACAATTATGTTCAAAGAAGAACCACACATTTTCTTCAGTAATACCTAATATCGGAATGTACCAATTAACTGGAGACCAGAAAGAAGAGCTGCTGAGCTCAGAAACACAAACCATGCAAAACCTACAAAACAGAAAAACAGGTAAACATACCACTGACAATGACCCCTCCATTCCCTAGTACAGTGTTTCCCAACCCAGTCCGCGGAGAACCCCAGACAGTAAATTGTTTTTGCTTCCTCTCAACTCCCAGCGCACCTGTACACCAGGTATTCGGTGTTCCTGATTGGCTGGGGGCTGGGAGGGAGCAAAAGTGTGGACTGCTCGGGGTTCCCCGAGGATTGGGTTGGGAAACACTGCCCTAGTATATAAATAATGATTACCACATGTCCATATAGAGTTCTGCCATCTCTAAATAAGCAGTGAGGCTTCCTCATCCATAGATGCACCAATTATAATACTTACTAACAGTACCTGGTTGATGGGGAGTTTTAAACAGAGAAAGCGCCTCGTTGTCCGGGGGAATACACGTATGCATATGACCTGTTAGTGCATCTCACTTTCCTCTAATCATTTATCACTTATGCAGTCATTACATCTGCTGCAAGTCACTCATTCAAATAACCTGCACTGTGCTCCACAAGGAATAGACATTGTGCAAGTAATATGCTTGAATTTTGGAGTGGATCGAGAACAGTTGTGTTATACTGGAAAGAAGCTTTTTACCTCAACTGCTCTGGTAATGAGGGCAAATCCTTTAAGCAGTAATCTATAGTCTATGTTACAAGCAGCTACTGGTTCACATCTGACCACAGGTATTTGGTATAAAAACAATGCTAACAGTGAGTATACACCGTATTCCAATGATCATACACATACATATGATTTCTGATGGTTCTAAAAATGGTCAACTCTGTTCAGGTACTTTTCGATTGTCATCAAGGCTTTTTTGAATGTAGATATAAACAGAAATGAACAATACCTGATAGTAACAGTTTGTATACTATAAATTCTGAAGCAAACACAAAATATGTTCATCCAGATTATAATGCAACTGCAGTTTTGGAACATTCAACATGTCATAAATGAGTCAAACAGAAATCTGTTGTATTTGTTGAATAAATATATTCTTCAAACAAAGCATCTTAAGAGACAATAGTTAATAATGTATAAGCCCTTCCTTGAAATGATTTCAACAATTCTCTGATCCATTGAACCTGCGAGTGCCTGTATAATTTGTTCTACTGCTAATGCCACTTAAATATTTTACTTTTGAAAATGCTCCAAAAGTTCTCAGAAAGACCGAAGTCAGGGGGTGATGGCCAGACCATGATTATCTTTCTTTTTATGCCGACAGCTAAGAGTCAACGGTGTTCTTTTTAATTCCAGGGCAGGAAATATTCCATTAGAAACTTCACATATGCAACTAATGTCAACTTAATACCACCAAGGACGCTAAATTGCTGTGCTGTCTCACTTTCCCTGCTCAAAACTTTACTCCAGCACCTCATTGCTGATGCTTCAATCTGATGGGCATAGGGTAGCCAAATAACCAACCGTCTGAAAGTCTATCGAACAAGACCATCCAGTGTAGTGCAGGATTAATCAGGGAATAAAACTGTTTGAAAATCTGATCTCATGAATGTGCGAGTCCATCTAATGCATTTCTATTAGAAAGCTGTGGTGAGCTCTGGCCAAAATTAAGGTTTATGCATAACTGCCCCCCTCTGGATGATCCAGCATTTAGACATTCTTGGAATTTCAGATACATCAGCTGTTTTCTGCTGTCCTTTTTAATAAGATTAATTTGTCTGTTTGAAACTTCAAGTAATGATCTGATCTACTTCATCTATACTCTGAATCGCTTACTAATGTTTTAATAGGCTGACAATCTCTAAAGTTTTCCTGATAATTTATGTTTTGAAAGTCGTTGGCAAGACTGCACTACATCACATTTTTCAGCTGCATATTTAACAAGAACCGTGACTTGCCTAGTAATGTGGAATAACTACTTTAAGTATACTTCTTTTTAATTATGATCACCTGGTAAACTAAATAACAGAAGTCTCTTGGGGTTGGTGCATTTTATTGAAAGATCCATGAAAAAATGAATAAGCAACAATATCACAATAACTTTGCATTTTGGTGAAATGGTCATTGATATGTCAGTTAAGAATTTGGAACATGGTGCAGATGTCTCAGATATTAGGCCGACACGATAACTCTCAGAGCTCTACTCACAGCAAAAGAGAGCAGCTAGAGCCACACTCATCTATTCTTTATGCCAGATCCATGGAGCCACCAACTAAATCAATTTGTTAGCGTCATGAGTTTTTGTCCATCCCATGATGAAAACACAAGGACAGCATTATATAAAAACAATTAAAACATCTAACATTCATCAAATGTGGGTACATTTCACACTTATTTAGAGCATGCACACACAGATACTCATATACAGAAATTGTTAAATGGTTCAATATGTTGTGGTCTTTACAGAGTGTTCTTGTTTAATGACACCAGCATGCAATCAGCTATTGGTCTTCACTGCATTTGGTTTACTTTCCCCACACTTGAAACATAGACCTTTCATGCAGAAACAATAGGAACACACTGTCAGCACTGCGACAGAGTGACCCAGTGCCAGGTTAGTTACACTTAAATTATGGAAACATATTTTAATAAACACAAAGGGAAGGCTATCGCTGTGGCTCGACTGTCCACCACAGCATTCACAATCTGCGACTATCAGAAAGTGATATTTTTCATGCAGTTCTGTGATTATACAGACATTGCACAGAATATCGGCTGTGAATCTATGACATTCAACGCATATGCTGTTGCCACGAACACTTCCTGTTTCTACCCTTGCAAGGAGCACTGGGTTTGTACTGTACAAGTGAAGCGTTGCACAAGCACTGAATATCTGGCCTGGAGCCCAGGACATATTAGGAACTGCTTACAGTAAATGGAACACACGTACGGTAACCCTGACAGAGTGCTTCATGACTCAGTTAAAATGCTTCTTTATATGTTACCCAATGTCATAGCTGAGTTTATTAGTGACAAATCACTTTTAGTGGAGAGTAAAAGGATGAGCCACCATGCACTTGCCTAAGAAATCACACAGTTAAATTTTTTACTTATACTGTATTATGCCTTGCTAAACAGTGTACTTATTTTTTTCAAGTTGGTTAACCAACCAATGCTTAATTTGGAATTAGGGGGGTGTGGAGATGAAATTCCCTGGATGACTGAAAATCTGGCTTAACAATAGGATGTTTTTCAGCATTTTTCTATGCACAAGGAGAGAAAACATAACAGAGAAGCTAATGGCAAGCAGATGTTCATCAAGAGGAAATGTGCAGTATGCCAACAAAATACTACATAGGTACATTTGAAAATTCCACAGAAATTAATAGAAGAAATTTCAAGTGGGACCCATTCCAAGAAATAACTTGATTCTCTGTGACGGGGATCCCGTTCCAAGTATTACATGATAAACCAGGAGAAATGGATCCAGGACATTTACTTTCTGAATTAAGACATAAAAGATTTGCTGCTATACAGGAATATATTAGAAGCATTGCCAATTTAGGACCCCATATGATACTGCAGCATATACCTGAGCACATTTGTCTGTACGTCAAAATAACTCACGTGAGTATATGAGAATTGAGCTGATTTAATTTCACTTCTAGACGGTATAGGTTTGGCAAAGAAGGGAAGTGACTCATGCATTAGGCTTGGAAACAGTGGATTCAAGTGCCCCTTCATTGACCCAAAGCATATAATTATGGTGAACTTGTAAACTCTTTCACCAAAGCTGACTGGCACAGAGTTTCCTTGTCTTAAAACACAAATTCTCCATTTAAGGCCCTGAATATTGTGTTCAATGCTTTTTACTGGGTCAATGATCACATAAAACTGTTCAATCTTCCATTGGAACTGTTTAACTGTGGGGGGGTTGTGGTTAGTAACAAAGCATTTAGGCTCAACACAATCTATATGGTTGAGATTCATGGTACCTGGAATAAGTGGTTAAAGATAATGTATTTTAGGTTCAGGGACTTTATTTGGATCATTAGTAAAACCAGGGTTTTTTTACTGATTGCTGACCTAATACAGATCAGACTTATGTACATGTGGATATTGTGCTACTTGAGTAACATTGTCTATGGTGATGATTAGTCAGTCTGTCTACAATGATGTCAATCCTTGGAGTCAATACACCCATGTGAATGCACTCCTGCTGAGATGATATGCAGCGACACCTCATAAGCACATTCAGTCTCCGGTTGAAAAGAGCTCCACCTCAATGCTGACTGGATATTTGAGAAACTGCCCCACTATCGCCTGCCTGCTGTCTCGATTCACATGCACGTGTCTCAGCTGCACATCTACAGCATATCCCATTCAGAAATCTATTTTAATGCCATATAATACCACAATGCACTGACTTGAATTACAGCTTTATTCAAACTACTTTGACGGTGACATACTCAGCACTTGGGACAGGAGCTGACAGCCATCATTTGACATAAGAGATGTTGTCACTCTGGTATCAAAAGTACAATAGTGACTATAAAGGGTCTATATTGTGACATTTAGCACAGAGCATTGTTCTGATGCCAACAACAGGGATGGGTGGTGAAAGACTAGAACTGAGATTAAAGAGACTCCGTCCCTCCCACTCCCTCTGCCTACCAGGTGTCACTGCCATGCATCTAAGGTTGATCCCACACTGATTAACATGGTTTTCTGCCCAAATCAGTGGTAAGACATCAAGGTCCATTTAACTGCAGATAACCATTAAACTAAGTATAAATCTTCTCATTTGAAAAAAGGTAAGCACATACCCTAGTTGAATTTTACAAAACCAAACCATTTAAGGTGATATTTAATTCGGTTTTCAGTAGATACGTTACGCAATGGGCGTTTGATGTTTTTTTTTTTCTTCTTAACAGATTTTTAATACCTTGCTGTTACTCAATCCCCAGCAGAGAACTAAGAATTATTTGACCTTTCACCACAAAAATGGAAACTACGCTGTGGGATACAACCCAAGATCCATTGCACAAGACTTGCTTTTTCTAATGACAATATAAAAAAAAAAACCTTGTAC
This sequence comes from Cyphomyrus plagiostoma, assembly GCA_019775915.2. Taxonomy (NCBI): domain Eukaryota; kingdom Metazoa; phylum Chordata; class Actinopteri; order Osteoglossiformes; family Mormyridae; genus Cyphomyrus; species Cyphomyrus plagiostoma. The sequence goes on from JABFEA020000029.1 coordinate 2,711,132, forward strand.
GTTTAAGCAGACCTTTTCATTCTCAGGAGAAAATGGAATTCCACGCGTTCACAGCGCCAATCTGGGTTACCGCACAATAGCCTTATTTACCAAGCAGGGTCAAATTTGTTTGTTTGATTCCATGAGCCAAGTGAGAATATAAATGATTTTCAGAAGCCGGCAAGAAGGCTGCTTTGAGGGCAGCACTTGTCTGCTGGGGTCCATGTTGCTTTACAATACATAAAATATACCAATAAAGAACCCATATAAAAATTAAACTCAGAATTTTTTCATTAAAATGACCTCTCCTTAATCGAAGTAAAACCATCGGAATCCTGTAACACCTGACCTAAGAACACCCATAATAGCTGAACCAAAAGCCATTTTTCTTGGTTCTCTGCTCAGCTGCTGACTATCACAGAATGGGGTGTAAAACATTAAATGTGAAACAAATACTTAAGCTCATTGTACTCACGGCAGGTCAGTTACCTCCACTCGCCACGTAAATCTAAGCTCAAAGTTATGTTTACGTGTCCATACAGCACTACAAAGATTCACACTCTTAGTAATGATTAAATGCAATATGGGCTCCGCAGAGTGCACATAATGCCTCTTACAGCAGTTTCCTGTGTTAACACATGAGGGGCAATTGAGGACAACTCATTCTAATTATGGTGTGTATTGATTCCCAGATAGACATCGTCAGCAGACATGATCGAAACAGGGCAGCCAGTCCATTTTGCATGCAAACGTTTTATTGCTTTATATTTTGAACACCAGCCAATTGAGACAGACCTTGAGGCTTAATGCAAAGCATACATGGTACTAGAATTGACTTTCTGTAACAGATACTCTGCATACAGATTTGGCTTTGGTGTGTCATGGAAGCCCACGGATTACGGTAAGTGACACATGGTCTCAGTCACATCTACATACAATTGCTATGAAAAACAGAGATTTGGTGAACAAATACTACACTGACATGGCATACAGCATGAACTATGTATACCATATATATAATATTTCAGTAATATGTAATTTCTGATTCCTGGCATTTCTTGCCTGAGTGAGGGGGCTAAGAATAGGCCACACGTGATACTGGACATCAACTTGTTTTTCTTTAGTCCTGCATTATCTAGACGGGTCACTGGTCATATTGCTATCACGTGCGTTGCATCTGTCCTCACAAGCCTTCACATATGATAATCCATGCTAGTCCAAGTCAGCAGATCAATACAACCCCAATCACATACACTTGATTTTTAGACCCATATTTTCTGCTACTTAGGAATCTAGTAACCCGGTGATAACAACAAAGGACATTTCAATCAATGGGGTGAACTGAGGGAAATTCAAAAGCAGCCATCATTAAATTATATAATATCTCCTGTAAGCAGAATTTCGCATTAGCATTCTGAGTGGCTAAAAGAGACACCAAATTCACCCTGTCCTTGTTTTTTGTCACAGGTCTAGTAGAATATAAGTCTGAAGACCAGAATGGATATCTGAGATTTAAATAGGAGGAAAAATGTCTGATTTTATTATTAATAATCACTGTTACGCATAATAAAAAATGTTCACTATAATGTACAAATTATTCTGAGAAGTGTTTCAATAAACACAGAATGTATGTAATACAGATGAGATTTATCACAACTATAATTATGACCTAAGACACTTTAGTAATACTATCTGGCACATTTAACTATGCAGAATCATCTTTCCCCCTGAATGACAAGGCAGGGAAAATGTTTAAAGGTTACCTTTTTGCATAAATGAATAGAACAACAATGAGATTACTATTAATAGCATTAGAAGATGTGAAAATCAAATTGTCCTTAACCACAGATGAGATCATAATGAGATTTGCTAAGGCACATGTGACAGACTCACGAAAGACACTGTTAAGCAATATCCAATTTTTGCATACAGGCTTTTAAAAAACTGCCAGTTAAAATATTCTACACACTGGCCGCATTTACAACACTTTGTGGTAACCAGAGTCTAGGCATTCCCCAGTGCATTACAACAGTTTTTTGATTTAAAATAACAACATGAACAAACACTTTGGCTAAATAGGGCAGTCCATACATGTAGCTAAAAAGGTCTTTCCAATTGCATTTGAACTCCTAGCAAATCAAAAGCATGGATTTCATTATGGACTCCAGCAACCGGGCCAGTCCATCTGAGCACTGTTACTGGGGGAAAATGTTTCATTAACAATGGGGCCTGTCTTACAAAACACACAGGTTTTCTCTTGTGACTCAGTGGATTGTAATGCAACTAGGGACTAGTTAAATACAAGCCGTCTGAGCCAAGGTGGATGCAGACTTAGACCGGAGGTCCTTCCGCAAGTCCCATCAGATTTGGCTCCGTCTAGAGGCTCAGCCTGCCAGACCCAGACAGAAGAACCATCCTACCGCACATTCTTGAGCGCCAGCAGAACTTTCCACTTACAGCTAAGCTTAAGCTTTTCTTTCATTTGTTTTTATTAATTTGGTTTTAGTTTTTTCCCCTGTCTCCTTTGACATCTGTAAGAACTTGAACACTTTAGATTACATCCCATGGTCAAAAAATTCCACATTACTTTTAACACTAAAAGCGTGAAATAGCGCACGAAAAAAAAATCCATTTAAACATCCATCTTAAAGCCTTGTCTCCTGGTCAGGGTTGTTCGGATCCTATCCCAGGCCTCACACAGTAGGAGTAAATCCCACATAGGATGCTGGTCTATTACAGGACATGTACACACACAATCACACACTACTGACCATTCAGATACATCAGTTAGCCTAAATGCATCTTTAGACTGTGGGAGGAAACCAGAGATCCTGAAGAAAACACTCACTATAAGAGGGATACAAGAATGAAAGAGGGAAACGAAAATCAAAGACAGGAGACAGGAATCAAACCCCTAACCCAACAGGTGTGAGGCCACAGGGCAAGTAGCCTTGCTGCCCTCACAAAAGGTAATATTCACACTGTGGGGGAAAACACTATTTAAGCAGTGCATTAATAAATACTTAAACCACAGAAAGTGATAACACATTGACAAATCACATCACATCGGTTAATAGAAGAAACAAACAAACAGTCTAAGAGCAACATGGTGGTGTAGTGGCTAGCAGAGTTACCTCACACCTCAGAGACCAGTGTTTGGGTCTCCGCCACGGCTCTATGTGTGTGGAGCTTGCATGTTTGTTGTGGGGCTTCCTCTGCGTATTCTGGTTTTCCCCTCCACCGTCCAAAAAACTGTCCATAGATGTAGGTGTGCATGTGTGAGCTGATGGTGTGTAGTGTGCCCTGCGACGGGGTGGCACCCCATCCAGAACTGTTCCATTTTGTGCCTGTAGGCTCTAAATCCCCCGAGACCCAAAATCAGACAAGCAGTAACAGGAAAGGGGTGGACTGACAAATGCACCACAGAGTTAATGGTGGACACGGTCCCCTAAAAAACTAATTCAGCTTGGCAGGCTACAATGTGCTTGTTGATAACATTGGATATTCTGCCCCATATATATTCTGCTGGATTTGGGTTTCTGGAGGAAGCAAGACCTCAAAAGGTTGCTGGTGACCCAACCCCAACATCCCCCACATTAGTACATTTCAACCACAAGGATGGTATGAATGTTGTAACAGTTGGCACAGAGCTCACCACAATTTCTGTACTGTATTCCACCAGATCTGTCAGGTTTGCGAAGTGCTATTCCGGTAACATTTTGACATTCAGATACATCTTTCAGCTTCTCCTTGAGATGCCACACAGAACATTATGTTAAGTTCACCAGAAGTATCCAGCTATTTAAACCTTTTTAACCACAAAATGGAAGCAACAGCAAGACAGCTCATGGATGGTTTCCTCCTTCCAAGAAAATATTAGTTATGTTTGAGAGAGATGCTGTCCTGCATTCCACAACGTTGCCTGTTCCTCAGTCATTTTTCTCTTCATTTTTATCCAACTTCTGTCACAGGCTAGTAACTCTAAGGCACATTAATATAACCAGCTTTCACAAAAAAAAGCTTCTTGAATAGTTATCTAGAGTAAACTACCAAAAGATGATCTAAAATGTACGAAATGTACACAGACAAGAAGATTTGCCTTTAATAAAATCCACATAAAAGAAATGTCACCTTGACATTTAAAGCACACAAACTCCTTTTCTGTGGGGTTGTGCCATTTTAAAAGAAAATGGCAGCAAATAAATTAATTCAATTAGCCACTTTAACCATGTAACTTGTATTAAAATGAAACTAAAATTTGTGCTTGAAGACACGACTGGCCAAAGAAGTTCACCACAATGGCAGAACTGCACCGTGAATAGAAACATACGAAGGAAAAACACTGGTGCCAAAACTGTTAATCTGTTTGCTCATCTTCTACGTCAAGGAATGTCTATTCTGAATTTCCAAACTGCAGCCAAGAAGCAGTGCTACTTGGACTGTGTCAACTGAGCTGAAGAATCATGAATTCAATGAATCTTACCACATACTGCGGCTAAACCAAGACCAAGGACAAAGTGTCCTGTGTGGCTGCCAAAGGGTAGGACTGCCACAACACAGTAAAACTTAACAGCAAAAAATTGCTTCCCCATCTTACACTAGTTTAGAATTTACAACATAGCAAATATCCTTATTTTGCCCCTGAGTTAAAGGTGTTACTCTTCACATGAATCAAAGAGGAGCAATATGAAACAGAACCTCAAAACTTGGACAGAAGTTGTGCTCCACTGCAAAACCTTAAGAGCACTTTTGTAATTTATTAAAGTGAATTATTTATCTGCAATACAAGAATTTACAATACAACAAGCAAACCAAAAAATAAAAGTTAAAATATTTAATCTTGGTCATATAAATGTACACATTAATGGGTTCTCAACATCATAATTTCTATAAATAGTACATGACACTTTTCAACAAATATGTTAATCAATATACAGGCTAACACTCTCAACAGTTACAGAAAAAAATGCCCTTGTTGACTCTTTGTGCTTGGCAAATCTGACAGAATGGTCAAATCCGTACATTCCAGCACTATGACAATTCCCAGTGCAGACTTATTAAAAAAGACCATCGTTTCCTTCTTGGAAACCACAATTCCATTGACATTTTAGCTGCCAGGTTCTTTGGGCCTGGAAAACCCAACTAAAAAACCATAGCTCACACTTAAATGGAGTGTCGACCCCCAGAGTCTTCCTTGTCTTGTTCCTTGACAATTCACTGGCACTTCAGCTTCTAAGGGAAGTGGGCAAAGTGTAGCAAAAACTGTAACAATCTTTGCTTCTACTCAAATAATAATAATCAGATCTCTAGCTTGTAGTGTTTTGCAGGGCTTAGCACTACTTGTTAAGATAGATTTTTTTATTAATACAATTTTTACTTCTATTCCTTCTGGAACGGTATCCTTACAGTTACGTCCACCTAACTCCATCAGCCTTCATAAAGTTATTCAAATTCATTTCAGCATATTAGATTAGTTATGAAAAATGGGCAGCCATTTTCCTGTGCTGTACTCCTATGCAATCATGTAGCCATCTGTCATATTTGTATTGATTCAAATTACAACCTATTTTGATTTTAGTAAAAAAAAATAATAATAATGGACTGGCATAACAGCCAACACAAAAAATAGTTTAAAACTGGTTAGGCTAACCCTAACTGACTGGTTTATATGATAATAAGGACCCATAATGACAAACACATGGATGAGAGGAGGAGTGATTCTGGAGATTTATGTTTGCTTAAGTTATTTGGTGTCTCTTCATAAGAGAATGAGAAATGCATGTCAAAATGGCATAAGGAGAACACGGGCCTCATTTCAGCGCTGAATCACATTCAAATGCTGGCATGTAAGTTTAAACATGCATGTGCTGGATTCAGATTTTAGGGAGAGAGCCAAAAATGTTTTGAAAGAAAGAAAAACATCACTGGCTTGGATTGCTGCCTAGCAATTAGCATTGCTACAAAACAGACCCATACGTCATATTCTTAATGACTGGAATGTCAGTCTATTAAGATCTTGCTGATAATGTAACCAAAGAAACCCCCACTGCCGCTCAAGGCTTTTTCAGTTAACATTAAACAATTAGCTACTAAATATATTCCCAAAAAGGATATATATTCGTTAGCTGAAAATTTCAAAATGAAGGAAATAATTCATGAAAAAGCATATTCTTGGAAAAACAAATAAATGGGAATGAGGCGGTTTGCCCTCGAACCAGCACAATTACATACTTTAATTACATGCTAATAATTCATATTTTTTGCCTGACAAAGACATTAAAACTAAAACTGAAATCTCCAAGCAGATGGACAATTCAAGGTATGGCTGAAGATATTCCCCATATTAGAAAAGATCAAAGCCTTTTTAGTGTCCCTTTTCGGCTGAATAATGCTGACAATACTTAAAAATTAGTCATTTACCAAATCAAGTCTCATACTGGAGGAATAAACTATGCAATCACTCACTTTAGATAAAGTGGGCTGCCCCTGAGATCCACTATACATACTCATTTAGAAATGAACTGAACTATTAAGCAGGTTTATTTGTTGTTTTGGCAAATGCCCAAGTTACAATACAACAGTCTATAATAACTGCATGTTCTGTTTATTCATTCATAATACATGGTGCTCAGAAATAAACTAGGTGAACTGCGGCAGATGACTGCATGTATTTATAACGGTTTTTGGTGGCAAGAGTTTCTGACCTTACAAGGATTTAACCAGATGCAGCCAAAACTGTAGCACTGAAATAAAGATCATTATTTAAAAAATCCTCCAAAGGGGATGCAGGGACAGGATAATTATTTTTGCATGAAACCACAACTCACTATCAGCCTTGCGAGGAGAGTCTGAACGCAAAGCACCAGGATGACACCATCAAGGGCTCAGCTCAGCTCCAGGCCCGTGTTGAAAGCAGTGAGGATTCACTTCCGCAGCCAGGTCCTCCACAATTCAGTCCTGTCCTCACACCCTCCCCCAAATCCCACACCTGGGTTCCCCAGAAAATTGAGAAACTGGTGTCTACAGAAACCAGACTTTTCATTCTCAGTCCCTCAGATTTCCCCTAAAAGGCGGCATTGCTGCACTTCCTCCAAAACCTAGTCATCCTCCTCATCCCCCCACCCTGTGCCAGCACCCTGCGGCCTCTCCCTCAGCATCAGCAGACAGGGTTCAGTTACCAGGGCTGAAATATACGACACATATATCATTACAGATAGTACTGATATGCCGTGGGTTCCACCTCCCATTGTGCTACACAGGACTGTTCTCAGATCAGGCTGGGACCCAATATCCCTACAATTCCTGTCCTACTGCGTAACAGAAGGAACAGCGCACACTCAGCCAGTACAGTGAACAGATCCAAACTGAGACAACTCTTCTCAATCAGAGCCTCTTCCCAGCACCATAAATCTAGTGCCATTTAATGTCCAGGCACTTTGTAAAACAACATTTTAATGACTGTATCAGCACTTTGAAGCTTTATTTTTTTAACTGAAAAATTATTAAATCAGAACTGCAGTGGAATAGCCCCCATCGATTCAGTAGCCTCAAATTATAGCTTTCAGAATGTTTCCAGGGTTAAAGAGCTGGTGGTGTAGCAGACATTCCTTTGAATACACAGCTCCGGAAAAAATTAAGAGACCACACTACATCTTTTTTAATAATCTGCACTTTTAAACCCTCGTTTAATCTGGTTCTGCAGGCAGAAGCTACACTGCAGGGGAAGCTGCTTCCAGGCTCAAAGTTTCTAAGGCAGCAGCAGCCAAGGACAAAGTGAAGCAGGAGACACTGGCAATGACCAAAAAGCAGCCAGGTGGAGGACAGAAGCACCTTTCTTATGCCAGAGATGACCATCAACTTCTCAAAAATCAGAGTATGACCTCAAGTGGTCTTCAAAAAGAATGGGAAACATTTTGTGGTGTGATGTGCACTGCTAGGGTCATTCATACGCTCCTAGAAGCAGGAGTGAAGACCCATAAAGCAGGGAAGACTTCCGTCATCAATGAGAAACAAGGAAGAGTCAAACTGGAGTTTGCGAAAGAAAAACTATATTTACACAGACTCATTCCCATAAATGAAGAAATATGTTTTTTTTCTTAATTCTTTCCAGAGCTGTATTTCTATATGTTGATGAACGTAATGCCACAAAGTGCACTTTTTATTGCCTACAGGCCATTGACTTCTCAGAATGGCTGTCTAACATCTCCACTTAATTTAACTGCATTGTTTTTGCTGGTGATTTCAAAATCCATACTGACAATGCTAGTGATAGGGTTGCCAATGAACTGCTTCTGTTGTTTTACTCGTCTGATGTGGTACAGTATGAAAACAAGCCAAAGCATTCGCGTGGGAATACAATGGACTTGGTCATTACAAAGGGTCTTAGGATTCATTCCATTTATGTCAAGGATTTAGCAGTGTCTGACCAGGTTTGTGTTTTTCAGCTGATTCTGTAGATGGTCTTCTGGAGCAATTTATCATTAATTTTCTACATGTAATCAACGCATTAGCTCCTGTAAAGGTTATATCAGGGCACAATAAGCAGAAAGCACCGTGGAGAATTTTACCACAAAAGCATGAATGCAGGGAAGCAGAACATAAGTTGAGAAAATCAAAATCCAGATACATTACCACACCTATAAATAGGAACAGGCTTTTTAAATTCCAAAGTCAAGGCTAGACAATCGTTTTTTCCTCACGCTTCATTAATGATACCAACAACTCCCACACTCTACTCAACAATGATGACAAGCTTAGGAATCACATAACTCAGGAACTCCCTGAGTTCTTCTAAGCAAAAGAGTACAATGAATTAGCAGAATTTTTCTGCGAGAAAATCATATGTACTACAATAGCAATTTCCTCCAACAGGCTAAATTCTGCTTTTGATTCACTCCTTGGAATGTGTAGTGTCACTCTATCCAAACCTGATGAAATAGATGACAAAACTCTGGAGGGGCCTGATGCTAAGCTTAAAATCTTCCAATTGCTCACTTGATGTTTTACCCACTACGTTGTTTCAAGATGTTCTTAGTTGTCATAAAGCTGATATTTTAAAAATATAGTCAGTCTTGCTACAACATGTGATATCATACCACAAATCTGTTCTAAAATGATTGATATATTAGTACTCAAGTCCAATACCACAAAATCGCAATTGTATTTCTGCAACTTTCAGTCGGAGAGAAAAGCACTATGCGAAGTACAATGCAACAAGGTCTTAGCAAGAAACAGTACTTGCAGACAAAAAGAGCTATCCAAGTCAACCATAATGATGCCCGAAATGTGACGAAATTGTTATTCTAAACCGGTTTTCAAATCTAAAAGAATCAAAAACTTTTTGTACATCAATACATTGCACAGGTCAAAGTCCTAGATTTTTTATATAAAAAAACAATTGTCAGATTATCTTATAAACACACACATCAACTTATTTTTCATTTACTTACATTTGATATTCGCAGACTGTCTGTAGCCATGTTGCCTTTAGGGCCCCTCCATGTACTGTAATCCGCTGTATTCGTGCTGTGCTGTGTGCCCGGCTGCGGCTCACTTCTCCTGACTCTTGGCAATTAACAACTTAGCAAATCCGGCGGCATGTTCGATTGAAGAGGTTACTACATAATTCTCATGAGACTCATAAGAGAGGCATGATATTATTTATGTATTATTCTTATATATGATGCATGTAATTACAATATTGGTCACAGGTATTACAGCTTTTATTGCATACTTAATTTTGTTTGCCGTAAATTACTATGTTTTGGAGTCACATTCCCCTAACCCTATTTTCCCCATTGTACAAGTGTGTTTTAGTATGTGATTTTTGTGAATGCATTGGTTTTCAGGAACACATTAGCAGGACTGACTGTAGTTAATGGCATTTTACTCAGTGGGATTTTCCCTAAATTATTAAGCATTGCAATCATTAAACCCCTGTTTAAAAATAGCAGCCTTGATGATTCTATACTAAACAATTATAGGACAATTTCAAACCTTCTGTTCCTTGGAAAGATAATTGAGAAGTTGTTTTCAAGTCAACTAACCATGTTGTTAAATATGAATGGTTGTTTTGACAGACTTCAGGCAGGTGTCCGCCCTCACCATCTCACTCTTATCAAACTTGTGAATGATAGCAGGCTAAACATTGATTAAGGCAAAGCATTGGTCCTGGTTTTATTACATCTAAGTGCAGCATTTGACACAATTGATCACAAATTACTCCTGAATAGGCTGGAGACCTGCGTGGTCTCACTAACCATTTCAAACTGATTCAGGGCATACCTACTGTAGGTGGCAGAGGTTGTTATGCTGAAACTGGCAGTTAATCTTGCAAGGAAACTACATTTCTGTTCCAATAATTAAAGGACAAGAGGTAGTGAAAACATGTTACATAAAACAATGTGAAGTGGTACTATAGCAGTCTAAAGTACAATGTCAAGTACTTCTCGCATCAAGATCTACAGCTCTGAAGATGTTTGTTTTCTTTTGTGGAACAGCGCTAGTGAGGCCCAATGACACGCAGATGTGGGGCCAAGTAAAATGACAGTTCTGAGCATTGCACCATGTTTTCTACCCCATTTACAATGCGTTAATATATGAACTCTGCGTGACCTCCTGACTTAGACCCTCATTTTGTCACTGTGGCCAGGCTGTAACCAGCACAACCTCTGCTGACCTGCTTGCTGACTGCCAGGCACTCCCTGGTGGGTTACTGCTAAGGTTGGGGAGGTTGTAGACATAAATATTAAAAGGCAAAAGTGCATCTCCCATCCGGTGACCCACTTTCGGAAGTGAACTCTGGCCTCAGTTTACTTCCATAAGAGGCTGAGCCAGGCTGACCCTCCCTGTTGCACTCAGAGTTACTCAGGACCATGAGGGGTGAGTAGATTTGACCACAGCTACTTAACAGCTCTTAACTGTGTTGACCCCTCTGAGACTGATACAAATCCTGTTGTGCCAGAGAATTAAACTAAGCCCATAGCCTTTAACTCGTGTGAGCACATGGACTAGAACATTTGCGGCAGATTTGACAGCAAAGGATCCCTTTCCTCCACGTCACCTGTGGGCTCACGTAGGAAGAGACTGGGACAAGCGAGAGGCACTGCGGTGATGCTCCACCAGAGGAGGAATGGCATTAGTCTTCCTGTGCAGGAAAGGATACCTGACCGGGCATATTGTCTAAGCTGATAAGTGAAAAAGTCAATAATTTTATACATTCTGACAGCTGTTAGTAAATCAGATGCATTCCATAGTGCACAGGGGATGATCATTCGGATACCTGTACGGGTCTACACAACTGACAACTGACAATAAAAGCAAAACTTAAATGTTCAAACCTGAATGGGTAATTTCTAGGAATTATGCACCACTGATTACACAATGGCAGGAAGCTGTAACTGTGACTAAGTAACCGTAACCAAAGGACAGGAGTACATTTAGGGAAGATTCTGGAATGTAGCCAGGACCCTTTGATCCCCTTTTACGGGAATGTCAACGTGAGACTGAAAGTAAAGGTAAACTAAAAGCCATGTGGGGCCGAGTGTCTGAAAGGAGACTAGCTGATGCTGGCACTTGGCAGAGTCTGTCTGGAGATGCGATGATTGGAAGCAGACTCACATCTATAGCCCCATTGGTGGCAGTCAGGCTTATGCAGCAGTTACAGGACGCAGTGGCAATGCAGCTGCCCGTGTCACCGTTACATCTTGCAGCTTCTGTAGGAAGAGTCCAGGGATTTGTCAGAAATCGGCAGACTATGGGATTTCGGAACGGAGTGTCAGCGCGGAGGATGCGCGCGTCTGTGCGAGTCCATAAAGGCAGCAGTGGATGATGTCCTTGGAAAGTAGGAAAGTCGGCCCAGGGACGGAAAAAATCCCTAAAAGACATAAAACAACTGTGGGCAGGGTCATAAGATCAGATCTGTGGAGTTTACCGATATAATACTCATTTAGTGATACTCATTCACACGTGCTAATCCAAGAAGTCAAGTTTTACATATATTTTTATGAAACGACCATTTTTAGTATAACAGTTCAATATTTCAGTATATTAGTTAAAAGACCAAGGTTTCCTTTTGTAGTACTCAAAGGCAGACACATGCAGTAAAATGGTTAGCAAAATTTTAAGATGTCTGTTCCTGTAACAGTGACTCATTCCAAACTTGCATTTCTCGGCAGTGGTTTTAACAAAACACATGGCCCTTTGTTAAATGCTGAATAGCCTAAAATACATTTGAATCCTGAAATTCAACACCTTCAATCATTCACATGCCTCTGACACACCGGCTGAATAAGGAAGCGGCAACGGCTTCCCACAGACCCAGCCAATCCTAATTTTTTTTAATAGTGAAGATTTCAAGCACTGTTAGAGCTCTGCCATTTGGCAGTCATTTGGTTAGCAAACGATAAAGAAATGCACCTGGAAGAATGAGTGGAGACAGAACGGGAAGAACAGTGCAGCACGACGAGAGCTTCACTACACAGAGTGTCAGTGAGGACAGTCGATGTGACGTTGAGGAGGTTAAATTTAGAGTGTGTACACCGTGTAGCCTGCCACACATACCACTGAGAGAGGCACTCCACTGGGCAGCGACGCAGATGGATGTCTGTGTGTAGACCACCTCCCACTGCTTCGTAGTTTTACAATTAGAAACCCAGAGCAAATGACTGAATGCTCATGCCTTTCCTAGCACTCCAGTGCTGTTGCACGTTACAGCACAGAACAGGGAAATGCATTCTACATCAGATCCATCTAAAATCCAGAGTGGGCGTGGCAGAGAGCCAGAGGAGCTTTAACTGGGGAATGATGAACATGGAGTGGAAAAAGCGCTCCTGGGCCAAGCGAGGACATTTCACAATCAAGGTGGTCTAGGATGGAAGGAAACCAGGAAAGTGCCCTGAAGACCCCATTGGGGAGGGTTTTGCTCAATGGTTGCTTAAAAAAGATTACATGAGCAATACAAAGGCTCACAGAAGGTGAAAAACTAACAGAATAAAAGGTATGCACCCTAAAGATTTTTAGGTCAAGTTCCAGGAGGTACCCTGAACACAGCTCAGATTCTTAACTTAAACTCTCCCAAAAATACCCAGTTATACTAGTGGATGAAACCGCAAACTGCCTCGAATTGAACAAAGAGCATAGGAATATTATCATCCGGCGATGTCTGAAAGCATCGAGCTTAAGCCAATCAAACGACGCCGAGGCCAGGAACTTGCAGCCTGTCGGTCAGCTCACGCAGCTTGTCTGAACAAGCTTTCCAGTCGTGAGTCAAACTGATTGCGAAGGTAGTCGAGGTTTGCTATCTTCACTTGGTGCTTTTGTTTATTATCCAAATTCCCCCGCTAATCTCGCCTTCCCACCTCAGACTCCCACTGCACTTGGACACTCATACCACGCCTACCATCACTATGCTTCACAGTCTGCATCTCTGTGTCATCCTGGCAATGGCAAGCCACAGATAACTCTCCACTCTAAGAGCCCAAATCTATAGTCTATTGTGAAAGAAGTAACAATCACTGCAGTCCAGAGAACAGCAACGGTGGGACGTGATCCCCATCTCCATCACAGAAACACCTATGCAGAAATTTTCCTTAGTGGCAAAAATACAGAGCACAAAACTGGTGTGAACATATGGAAGACATCCAAAAACAAAATAAAAACAAAAAAAAACAGCCCCCCCACCCAGGTTCCAGACGTTAAATGTTGAGGGAACCTGCAGAATTAAAGTCTCTTGATTTATGATGACAAGGGCTCAGGGATGATTGGGTCTGCCAAAACAAATGAAACAGTACCAGGGTTTCAATCTGTCAGCTCTGCCCCGCAGAACCCCCGTCGGCGTGGAACAGTGCCGTTCCAAGACACTGACAGTCTTCCAAAAAGCCAAAGAGCAAACTGCTCCTCAGATGCAGGTCTCTGCCATAGAGTCTCTGATCTGGAAGAAATTGGAAAATATGTTTGTAATGATGCTGCCGTCACATTTTCAATGCATAATCCCCCAATTATTACCAAGATCAGCATGAGCCTTACAATCTGTAACCAAAAAAAAAATTTAAAAATCAAACCAGTTTTTCTCCAATATATATTTCTTATTCATCTTAATTGGAGCAGGCTACATGCTCCAGAACACAGTCGGCAGAGTCGCAGAGCTGGGCTACGCTACTTTGAAGTACAGGGGAGTACAGTAAATGTTGTCTATGGCAAATCAGCATGATATTGCAACTTTGGAATCTCACAAGCCAAACTACACAAACTAACACTCGAGACATCGGATCGCATTAGACGAGATTCCTCCATAAGCAATGGGAGGAGGAGTGTATATATCAGTCTTCTGGAAAGGGCTTGCCAAAGGGGGCAGAGGGATGACAAACCGATGACAACCCATCTCCGGATTTGTGTGAGAAGACATGAAGATGAGGTGGGGGGGCTGAAAGCCAGCAATATTTAGTCCTGACTCAGTTCAGTCTTACTGGTCCATTATTTTTAACTGCGTATTTGCCGAATGGGCACTTTAACACCAAAATTTTATTTCGTGAACAGGACATGCCAACCACAATTAAGCATCTTATACTCTCATCTAGAGAACAGACTCATACTTTGGCTCATTAAGGAAAAATTCTGCAGAGCCCATAAATAGCAGAAACGGAGGCCTGTAACTCTACAAGCGCTCAAAGTTTACTCAATTCCTCTGATTTAAATAAGACGACAAATATACATAGATGTGAGGTAGAAAAATAGGCTGATATTTAAAGAGATCCTATTATGGCTAACTCCAAGCAGATTTGTTTTTGTTATGTTTTGTTTTTTCCACAGTGCTTAATTGTGCAATAAAAGAGAGAGAGGAGACATTTCCTAATAAACCTGTCATTTCCACAAAGGGATATAAAAGTACTGTTTGTTCTGCAGGCCACTGCCTTCTACCAGTGCCTTTTGCCAATCTTCTTCCTCATTAAATTGTAGATGGTGTTAACCTGCATTTCATTTGCAACTGATAGCTAATAATAAACTTAGTTTACTATCCAAAACCATGAAATATCTGTGAATAATTCAAACCATATAAATCAAATGATAAAAATGAGCATTCAATCCTAAAAACGGATTATTTGTCTATACATGCATTACCCACATGGATAAATTCTCATAATTTATCCCACCTTTGAAAATTCGGTCTACAAGAGACACCCAAATGTGAAAGGGACACTGGAATTCTCCTCAGATCTGTTCCAAATTAACTAGCCACTGATATTTTCATGTGGTGCACTATTTCAAACTGGCGTTACATGTTTCCACCAGGTACAGGAAGCTTGATTACCACAACCAGATCAAGCCAGAACCGTGTTTATTTTTACAGTGTGCTTTGGAGTGAATGGAAAGGGTTCTTTTCCCAATATTCCGAAAACAAATCTATTGTTGCCCAATGCAAGCCTTTGTTCACAATCACCAGATGAATGGAAATTTGTCAACAGATTGATAGCAAACAGATGTTGTTCTGATGGTGTCATTATCAGGCAATTGAGAAATAAGGGCAAGTTTTACAACGAGGTTTTGCTCCCCCATAAACCTGATAAAGAAGCGATATGATAAAAGCTTTCAAAGGATGTATGGGATCCAAGATCTGCACTAAAGATGATCAGTCTGATAAACCTGTGTACCGATCCAAGGCTCATGTATGAACCTAGTTTTACTGAGCGGACAGATTAAACGCAAGTATAAAACTTACATGATTTTTATTTATATATATTAAAAGTTACATAAATCAATTTGATTAAAACATCGAAGTTCTTCTAATCATCCTCATCTGAGTTACCATTTTGCTAGTAACAATGATACCACAGCCCCAATTACAGCTATGTCGTTAGCAGCTATTTTTTCTTAATTAGCTTTAAGGTAATAACATTCTGAAATCAAAGGTTTTTATACATATACATGCCTTCGAAAAAGAAAAAAATAGTGTTAAAATGCCAGCACAAAATCCCGCACATACTAAAAGCCATACAGTGAACGCCACACAATGTTGTGCAATTAGTCTATATAAAAGCCATGCACACTCTTTAATTTAATTAGATGAATGTTTAACATACAGTTCAGCGTAATCCAATACAATAAAACAGCCTTTGGTTCAGTTGTTTTTAACAATGCACAGCAGCAAAAAGCCTTTTTCTTCTCAGTTACAGGGATACCCCCCCACACCAAACCTGTAATCAAAAAACATTCTGCTAATGTGTGGTGTAGCTCCTATTTGTTTGTACACCAGCCTTTACCGCAGAGATTTTTCAGCGGGAATGAAGTGCCTCAATGACCAGTGGCTGCCGCAGAAGGCAGGAATATGTGCAGACGCGCTCAATCTCAAATTTCTCCTTGGGCTTTTGGCTGCGGTTCATAGAAAGCACGCGGGCTATAGCTGGCATATTTATCAAAGCACATGAGGTACATATACAGGCATCAATCAGTAAGCGTGACGTAAAGCTTCATTTATTTTTGCACAGAAAATTTCCACTGACATTAAAATGACTGATTAC
Source organism: Cyphomyrus plagiostoma (assembly GCA_019775915.2). Taxonomy (NCBI): domain Eukaryota; kingdom Metazoa; phylum Chordata; class Actinopteri; order Osteoglossiformes; family Mormyridae; genus Cyphomyrus; species Cyphomyrus plagiostoma. Next base: position 2,727,625 of record JABFEA020000029.1, read on the forward strand.
TGAAAAATGAAAGGCACAAAAGTATATTAGGCATTGTTAATTCCCTTTTTTTCTACGGGGCTTTGGTCTGGAATGGATTTTGAGAAATTAATATGAACAAGCAATCGCTGGCCAAGTCCAACTACAACAGCTGGGGCAACTTAAAGAAGGTCTGCCTGATACTCACCCTTTATAAACCATTACAAGCAAAACCAAGTGGCGTGTAACAATGTAGCGCTGTACTGAGAAACAAATGGAACAGACCACTGCAGAACATGATTTGCTTGTTTTCCTTCCAGTAAATATTTTACACAAAAATATGATTTTCAGTTAGCAGATTACAGAAAAGCAGATTGCCACTGGACAGTGTTTTTTTTGGTGAATGTATCTGCTGCCTCAATGACAATCCATGCTGAGATATTTCATTACTTTTGTTTATGCTTAGAAGCACTGGACATTAAAAACTGAAACTTTCAGATGAACTTGCTGCATTAAGGTGTCCTGACACAAAATTTGATCACCAACCGCTGTCAATTAATCTTTTTTTTTTTAATTATCCAAAGCTCTTCAATAATAGAAAGCAGTACACATTTTTACAGTGAGATACTGCTACACGGATGACAAAATAAAAGTACCCGAGAAAGCCAGATCAGAAAGATAATTTTTCATGGTCACCTACTTTCAGCGTGTACAAACAGTGCTCTCTCACAAGATATACACACAGGCATCCAAATGGTATCACAAATATGTGCACCCCTCAGTCACATGCAAATGTGGTGATTCCAAGAAAACGCAAACACAGTCAAAACATTGGCAAAAAAAGAACAGCGAACAAAACTCTTACAGAGTATGACTGTAAACATGCATGGTTCTTTAATTCGGAGTGGTGTAAGATGGCAATAAACTGAATACAAAGGTTAAATTATCTGGCATACATATCTCTTCCAATTCAGCATGCTCACCATATCAGAGGGAGATGCAGAAAAATATCTCCATTACTAATTATACATTAACTGTAACTGAATTCCATATGCAAACATGAAATCCATCTGAAAACAGAATAAGAACCAAGCAGTTACGTTGCTGTATCCAGACTGTCGCCACACACAGGCCAAAAAAAATGTTTCTCTATTTGTGTGATCTTTTTAAAAAAGATGGCACACAAAATTCTTACTTTGACTTTACGAACTTTATATCAAAAGAGAGCATCCTGGACAAACACGAAAAATAAAAAATATGGATGCTTCCCTTAATTCACTTAAGTTATGTGTGTGTTGGTGGGGGGGTGGGGGGCTGATCTATCAAAAAAAAAAATTCTAGGAATAAGCGAAGAACAGGAGCTTTCTTAAGAGATAAATAAAAACTAAATCCCTTTTGGCGAGTTGAGCATGTGAGCCAGGCATCTCCAATCTCTGGGTGGGAAAATCCAGCCCATGTGGTCCAGCCCATCTTTCCACTTCAGTATGACTTACAGGCTTAGCACATCGCTTTCTTCTTCGCGCCGAGTTCTTGGAAGCAGTTCTGTTTTTTTCTTCATCTCCAGCCATCAGATATCTTATTTCGCTTTTCTAGGAAAGCGGGTCTAAAAACAAGTTGGCAGTGTTAAGCGCACAAGCATGAGTCAGTACATAACATAAATAAGGTGTGTCGTAAAGCTTTAATTAGAGGATTTATTATGCACATGTAACCAGATTACATCCTTGTCAGAAGATATGGCTAGCCGGATTTCTAAAACACATGCACATAGGCTGGTATTAAAAATAGATGCCAGCCAGTATAATGCATCTCAAAGAAAGCTTGTTAACAGGATTTTTTTCTTTCTGATGTAAGAATGGGAACTATATTTCAAGATTTGGAAGGATGCAACTCTAACATCCATATAAAATCAAGAACATAAATGTACCATTTGCTAGATGTTTGCAACTAGTTTAAGAACAGAAAATTTAAGGAAACAGCTTAAATGCAACTGAATTATTCTTTAAGGGATTACACAAATACACATATAAAGACCACATAAGGAGTTACATCTGCATTGGAGGTTTTGAAGATGTCTACTATAATTGAATTTCTACATGTAGGGGGAGGATTGTTTAGGCCAGTCTCAGTGCTCAAGGTTAGACATGATGGAAACTGAAAAAACACCCAGCTTTGACTTCAGAAGCACATATGAATTGATAAATTGTTATTTTTGCTTATAGGATGCAATAAACCAGTCCCTACATCTAAAGCAAAATCATAGATAAGAGTCCTGTCAGGGCACAGTAAATATCCAAGCCTTAAGTCACCAAATCTGTTCTTAAAAGTTCAAGGTAGCTAAAACAAAACAGAACAGCACTAAATCATATACTCGTACTTAACAATACAATTCATTTGCCACTACTCAAAAAAATGAATAACCGAAACACAAATGTGTAATTTGTTTAAAAAAAAAAACACACACGCATAGAGGAAAGGGAAAAAAAAAGCAAAAGTCAGAGGAAAGTGTGACTGAATGTTATCTCCAGGAACAGAGCACCCTGCTGAATCCTGTCTGGAGTTACACTCACTGAGCTGATCCACCTCCATACAGCAGCCGGCTTCTGAAAATTCTCATCTTATTTCACCAAGCATTCTTTAAGTGTGTCCTGATGTGACCCTGTGACTGTGCCTGAGCGTGCGCAGGACGGACTAGGCACCCAGCAGCCATCACAGAACGCCGTGTTATGCTAAAGCTAGTTTTCTGTTGCAAGTGAAAATTGCCTGCTGCTCGACAACCCATAAAAAAGTATTTGAACCTCATGGCATGTTGTCAGGGCACAAATTCCTTTTCTGACATGTGGAGAGCAGACACAGTACACAGCAGTAGGGGCATACAAAAAGGGGATGTGATGAGTATGGGTTAAAGCCAGTAATCTTTCCCTCCCTCTCTCTGACCCACCCACCCACCTACCTACCTACCTACCTACCCACCCACCCACCTACCCACCTACCTACCTACCTACCATGGCCCTCCTTGCCCTGCCTGCTTCATACAGGCAGTGGAGGAAATGGAGATGAAACCCACTGGCAGCATTAGCAGTGATTAGTGCCACACTGCCATTTTCTTTTTAAGAAAAAGCGTTTGGGTGGCATGCTTAAGGAGAGCAACTTTATCTCCCCGGCAACCAGACACAAGTATGTGCTCCCGCAGGCGAGAATATCAGGATTGCATCACCAAATACATGCGTGTCATCAGCGCATACAAATCAGCTCTCTGAACCTTCAGAGTGACCAGTAAGATCCTTGGAATTCCAAGCTTTTTCCAAGTCTATTTAAGCAATTAGCTTCAATTACACCATACAACATATTTCCATGCATTCACTCCGAAGTGAGTTCTTCATAGTTCAGGCAGCAAAATACATCGACATCCCTATATATTGATTTGTTGAGACAGAAATCAGGACAAAACAAAATTACACACATAGAATTAGCCACCCCTTGGACCCTGTCGGTATTTTGGGGAACACGACTATTTCCATTGTGCACAAACAATGTACATTGAGTAAAGAACCTTAGGCAGAGGTCAGATGCTGTTGACTCACACCCACGGAATGATCTTTGCCAGATGCTTTCAGCCTTTTCCTCTAAAGACGTCTGGCTGCTCCCAGGCTAGCAGGATGTTTGGTCACCATCTGCTTCGATGTCCACATCATAAGAATTCATCTGAGGAGTCTTGTCTTCCCCAAGCTAACATGTCACGCTGAACACTTTGTGACAGCCATGTTTCTCGCGGCAAACGTCTGTGTTATGTCGGAAGATGGATACACAGCTGGAAAGGCTGAATGACAAACGGACAACAGGCGAAGCTCTAGCATTTGTGGGAGTCGATATTAAAGGAGCTCCAGGGGAAGTCAACAGAGTAATACCGCAGCCGTAGAATCAAGAGAAAATCTAGCAAGACACAGCTGTGGGTTTGCAGCTTACTACTACTAAATACAGAAACATGGCAATAGTATGAATATCTACCGTAATACTGTTGTCAGACTGAAAAAAGACAAAACAACAGATAAGTACAGACAGTTAAAAGGATTTAAAGCAGGATACTTTAACACCATTACACTTATGGAGGAAATCTTAAACATTTATTTGTGGATTACTGTGAAAAAAGCGAATGCAAAATCCAGAGCGAGCATAATTATCACACATCCATGAACTGTGATTTTTAAAAAAAAAGCTGAGAGTTATTAAGGGGGAAAAATGTCCTGGATAGAGTGACGACAATGTGAAAAACAATGCTGCAGGACCTGAGCTGAGGCAGCACCCTGCTTGGTGAGGAACCTGGGGAGGTAGTCACTGGCTCGTCACGCTGCAGATGAGGGGTTATCTGAGGACCCGAGCCACTCCTGACGCATGTCGGAGAGAGACCAAAAAAAAAAAAAAAAAGGCAGAAGGGGAAAACTAAAATACCATAAATCTTTATCTTAATGTATTTTTTTCCACATACGCTAAACAGAACGTGAAAAATCCACTGTTGCAGAAAAGTATGTTATGGTTTAAATGAGAGGGTCAGGCAGACAAAATCGAATCCAAAGACTACACATACAGAGGGAAATTTTTTAAAAATAACTGCATAACGGTGAGATTACTTTCTACCTCGTCATCATTGCAGCAAAAGGCAACAGCATGGAAAGCTAAAACAGTCTGAGTTTGATTTGGTACTTAAAGACATATGGTCCAGTTTGGATTCAGTACAAAGCAAATATAAAATGGATTTAAATGAATCAGGGACACTACGAGACTCCCTGGAACCAATAAATTAAAGTAATAAAATGGGAATATTTTAGAGTACTGTATGTTACCTGTATGTTATGTCAACTAATCCATGAATTTGTGATTCTGTAACCTACTGTACAGAAACGTGTTGCATTAGGTGCTTTGACTAGAGTCCTGAGGGTAAAAACAGCAAAGGAGTGCAGTGTGAATATCCGATAAATACGTGACACATTTTGTGCTTCACTTACAGGGGAAACATACAAGGTGTGTGTAACAGAACAGCCCCATTAAACAGAGGACCCCCCACCCAGGGTAGCACCTGGTAATCATAATGCCCCAGTAAGAGCTGTGACACGACCAGAGTAAGATCCTACAGCTGTCATGGGGCTAATTTGTTTATAGATTTATAGATGTGTTTCTCCTAATCAAGCTATGTACACTTGTGATTGCATTAATATATCAACTGTCTCCTGCATTTGAGTCTGAAATTAATTACTTGTCTATAAGTAAAAATCAGCGTATGTGGGCAACATGACAATGATTTTAAAATGTAGATTATGGATGCATACATTACTGAGCAGCCAGAACAGATTGCTGGACAAGTACAACTAAAGCATGTAAATTACAGTATATTAAAAATATTACCCTCTCCCTCAGGGTATTCCACATACTGGACATGTTCATTGTTAGGATTTAATGGCAGCATGACAGATGGACTCTGCCTTCTTTTACCTTTATTTTTTCCCCAAGCACTAAGGTCTTTTTCAGTGTACTCTGTCTTCTCATGATAACCCCATTACGGATTCAGTCCAGTTTTTCGTGCTTGTGAAAGTGAAAGCCCAGACTTCAGGGGACTTTTCTCCCCCCCCCAGGTGCTTCATTGCAGAACTCAGAACACCAGGATGCACGACAGACTAGAATTGGATGTGGTTTGATGTTACGACAAGACAGGATATAGCATATCGGCAGGCAGTAACCTACAATGGCACAAACTACAGCCCACTATAACTGTTCATTGGAGTGAGCTTTCATAGCTTATTGAGCTGGGCGGTATGACCAAAAAATTATATTGTGGTATTTGTCAAAGTTATATCGGTTTCACGGTATACTATGGTATTTTTTTTTTTAAAGTATGACTGGGCGTTTACCACATTTTACAGGACACGTTTTTGTATTGTTCCCACATCAACTATATTATTTTATTATTAGCTATTGCGCCTATCCACTACCTTAATGATAACATACGTATTTGTTGGTTTACAGATAGAAGGCTGATGTTAAGGTGCACTCCGGCCAAATTAACACTTAAGTGTTTAATAGTATAGTGTTGCTGGAATGCGACCTGACAAAATTTCTCATAAAGACCGGGATGTCGGTCTTTAAGATGCTTCGCCAAGTTTGATGCTCTGCTTCACTTGACTTCGTCGCTGTTGACTTTGTAGCACTGTTACCATAGAGACTTAGACATCCTTATCCTTTCTGTGCTTGTCTGCAAAATACTTCCAAACAGCAGTTTTGCTTTTTTTTTTTCTTTCTACGAAAGCAGTTTGCGAAGTGCCTTCAACTGCAGCATACAGTATATGCCATGTTCGGCCAACTCGGTATGTATGCGTTAACCAGCGCTAATGCGTTCAGCGGCTGAGAGAAGGGGAGGTGCTGCGGCGCATGAGCGTGCTTGAGTGCACGAAGCACCTGCGATGGAGTGGTGCTGTGTGAAGTGTGGTGAATGAGGTGAAAACCGCACTGTTGGTATCAATAATGGTGAAAATGAGCATCTAACCAGATCCTAATTTTTAATATCGATTACTATCTGAGAATTGATTTTTGACAACCCCAGGGTCTCATTATTTTCAACTCCAGCGTCAGCTATATCTTCCGTTTCGGGTCTTTCATGGTACATTTTTAGTGGTGCAGCAGACCAGAAGGTGTGGCCTTTTGTTACCAAAAGGTGCTCGGGGGAAATAGTGGTGCACGTCAAATGATGGTGTACAACTGGTCCAGAGTTCTGCCTTCCTGTGTGGCACAGTTGACCAGCCGGTGATACTTGGGCAGATCATGCTTCATCCCCTAGCAAAATAAAAGTGCTGGGGATTTTGCTCTCCAGATCATTAATATGATTAGTCAGCAACCACTATGCAGATTGAGAGTTTGCATGAGGAGGAATGTAAACTCCTGCCAGCATAACAGAGTGGAATTCCCTTAGCAGACAGAGTGGCTTGTAGTGAATGAAAAGTGTCTACATCCCTGCACCACTTGTTGTTAGTGAAAATGCAAATACCAGCCCCGTGTGATTTATCACACAGTTCAATGTTGCAATCCACTCTCAATAACTGGTCATATTGTCCATCCTGTTGGGAAAACAGCAGACATGTGACAGTCAGAGTTTGTAATACAGAGCGAAAGCACTGGCATATCCAGCGTCCCACAGCATCTGTTCATGTGCCTTTAAACGGGCCGATGAATAGCGTTTCTTGGCCAGTGTCTTTATTTTCATTTCAGGAGAAACTATGGTGGTACAACTTCTGAAAATAAATCCAATGGAATTGATTCTCTTACATTTATGAGCTCTTTGCAAAGCAGCCACTGGTAATGATGCATCTTGTTCCTCAACCTTTCATAAATCCAGCTTGTGCATCAGGCAGTTCCATTGCGGGTGAGAGTCTAGTCTGCGATGAATGATCTTCATAATTATTTTACTGGTATGTGATTAGGGAAACTGCACAGTAGTTTATACAGTATTAGATCTCCATTTGGTACTGGAATAAAGACAGATTCCTTACAATCTTTTTGGCATAATTTGGTCAACAGTTAATTTCTTCAGTTGCCTGTATGTTACCTTGTCATTTATCCTTCTGGTGTTTCCCTTCTGATGATATGTTTTGTAAAATAAACTTTGGTATTTGCGTGGCCACACATTTTCAAAGATGATCTATGTGAATTACTTCTATGTGTCTTAATTCTTAATCTTAGAGGACTATGGTGGCTTCCATAAGTGTAACGAATGCAAAAAGTTGCAATCAAAATGGTGCAATGGTTATGGTTATTTTCATATATATGTAACATGTATAAGCATTGTCCCATAATTAAGATACCAATACAATGTATACAGAAAAAAAATTGGTGCACTATTGTGTATTTATATAGAGAAATGGATGAGGCACAGATATTGTTATTCCATCCCAAAAGCTACAAATTACATTTTTAAATCAGTCAAAACTACAAAGCATTCAATTGGAAAAATAAAACATAGACACAGTATATAACAAATAACATAAAATAAACATTAAATATCAATCAGTATAGCGATTAATCACGCACATTAAGTATAGAATTTAATGTAACTGGAGCATTATAAAGCTGGATACATACTGATAGTCAGATGTCGATAAATCACATGTATAAGCCCGGATTACTTTGCATTTCCAACAAAAGCCAGTTACACAGAACATACTGCTGGTTCTTTATATCTCGAAGTCACCCAGCTGGGAAGTTGCTGTTTTAACCTACATGATACTACTTGCAGTGCAGCTGCACAGGTGGGAAAAGTCTTCAAGATGTGTGAGAAGAGAGCACCAGAACTCGCAAGCCAAGCGGGGAGTCCCAACATCCCCCTTGTGACAGACTGAGACAGCCTTCTTTTGGTTCGGGGCAAATAGTATTTCTCAGAAGTGCATGGGACTGGTATTAATCATCACTCTACACTGCAGTTCTATTAACAGTTACTGTCAGATAAAATCTAAGCCTAAGTATGTATTTCCCAGAGGCACTAGGTGTCCTCAACTGCACCAGCAGGGTGTTACATAACTATTGATTAGGCTTTCATTATATCACCTACCCTATCCACATCCAGAATGATCACTCTCACATTTTTAGAGGCCTTGTTTGGGAATCTCCTGTAGATCCATCCAACCTCACCCCCAAAGTAGTGCAATTTTACCCAAACACGTAATCTGTGTGCATGCTGGGTTATACTTCTGCAATCATCCCATACAACTGCCTCAATTACCTTTGTTATACAACACCCTATACTTTTAAAGCTCGGACAGGGGATCCAACTGTAGACACAAGCAGAACCAGACAACCTTAAGAAGGCAAGAATGTATTAGAAGATCAAAATCATTAGCACAGGAAAACAATCAAACTCTCTAGTGGACAAACTTATGTTGCTATCAAGCTGATTGATAAGAAAATAGTAACCCTTCTCTCTTTATTTGGTGGGGTACCAATCCCCCCTTATCAGATTACTGACACATTGTGAATAAGAACATAATTTTAAATGAGGTGAAAAACATACTACAAAAAATATCAGAAGTAGCATGACAAATTAAAATTTTAAAAGTCTATCATGCAAAAATTTGAAAATACAAGTGTCCATTTAAAAATATCTTGTGCTATTTCAATAGCCCATTATTTATGACTGTTCTGTTTCAATTTTAATCTATTAATGGCTAAACTTTAAAAAAATCAGACTGATAAGATGCCACTGATCTAGTGTTCTAACAGTACCAGCGGAAAAAAAAAGAAAACTGGCTCAGCTTAGATGTAGTAGAATGTTTAGTGTCAGAATGAAACTAACACAAAAAATCAAGCTATTATCATTAATGGTTTTTGGCTTTTGGGATACCACTGATCTGAAGAATGGGGACCTCAGTTTCATTTCCACAATCGGTTTCTGCTGTCGATTGTCAGATCTTTTTTTTCCGAGATTTATTTTCGTACACCTTTTTCCGTAAGCTTCTAAGAGAAAATTTACCAACATTCTCGGTCAAACCATTGAAAAGTGACACTTCAATTGATAATTTCATCAAGGCAGAGGCTTGCAAGGAGAGTAAGATATACCCTTTATTTTCATGAAAGAATTTAAATGTGACATTTCTGGATAGAGAAACGATGTTGAATCTTAAACACTCTGGGCCAGTTTTAACACTTTCCTCCAATCAATGTGTACAGGTACATAGTAACAGCCAACCAGCATGTCACTGGCTAAAGATGTTAGCCTTTAATGGGAAAGGCCATGCAATTACTGTGCTCGTTTTGATTTTTCATGGCTGTGTTACACTAGGGGAGCAAGACGCCAGATCTGCAGGATTTAATAGAATTCACAGATGTTAATTAGCACCTTATTTATTGCTGCACTGCCAGGATCAGTCATTTACTATCCAAGCAGTAAAGGAATGCTTCTATAGCGAAATTTAAGACTGAGGTCAAGAGAAAACCAAGAGACCCCGCAGCTAAGGACACAGGGGCTGTGCACTGACATGCTTTATCTAATCAATGCCTGGGCACACAAGGCCCACAGTACACAAGAATGCCCGGAGGCCATGAAAGCAGGTCAGCTCAGTTTAGGGAATAGAGTGCATTTGCACAACCACCCAGGCGTGGGCCTTCAAGTGACTCTGCAGGCACAAGGAGAACTGCATTCCTAAAATGTCAGGGTCAGCCGTTAAAGAAGTCATTCAGAAAGCAGCGGGTTAAGCTGCCTGTTTTAAAGGGAGACCCAGCTGTTATGCATCACGTCTGGAAACTCGGGTGGCCTTCTTTCCATTCAATAAAAAGGTTCCTGGGCTCTCATCTGAATATGCGGTACAACAACACTCCTAAACAGTGCTGAAGGACAGACGGTCCGACTCCTCTGGATAACACAGTGGCGAAAAATGCGTCATCGCTTACAGAGTAAAAGTACTTAAGTTAATCTCGAATTGAAAAGGAACGCGAATCCACTCCTCTTACTTTATATAACTTGATGAAATAGAGGTGATTAGCACAATTCCCAGAAGTCAGTGTCTATGTGGGAAAGAGATTAGGAACAACTTCTGAGGCAGACTGACTTTCTTAAGGGCACATTAATGAAACAATGCACACAACCTGCGGCACTTGTTAGGCACACTCCAGACATGTAAGGGAGAAGAACATCCTGCAATACCCTAACCTAGGCTAAACCAGAGGTTTCCAGCAGTTCACACGTAAAAAGCCAGAGGTTTCACACCTGTAAGGAGTATAATTTGCAGTTGTGTAATATGAAGCAGTGTAAGTAGCACGGTCTGTCTTGTGATAGCTTGGCGATCTCATCTGTTTATCCCCAGCCTGAAACTAAGCCAGTCACCATAATATGTAGTGGCTTTGAGAGCATCCTTTGCCAACATGCACTCAAATTAATTCAGCAAACATAAACATAATATGAGTATATATTATAAAGAGGTCTCAAAAGACACATTCAACAAAAATGACTATAATAAATAAAAACATTAGTCTCCTTGAGTTCCATATCATCTCTAAAACAAAAGGCTGAGCAAAAAGGGACTCGCCTGTTTTATTGCGTCATCCCAGAGGATTGACAAGATTTATTTACAGTCATTTAAGTTTATTCACAGCAGTAACGCTGGGGGTTAAATTTTTGTTATAAATGCCTGAAGGTGAGCAGGGCTAGAGGGCAGCCTTTTGTGCGTCGCCCTGTAAGATCAGGCTGTTTGCTTTTAATCAGACCAGTGGGGCACTAAGCAGACTGATTAAACTAATACGCTTCTGTTTACAAAGGCAGGTCAGGATGAGGCCACCTTTAACCCACTGGGAAAAACAAATTAATAGGGCAAATGGGGTGACAGACTTGAGCGTGAGACAGCAGAGGATTTCAACGTTCTTAGCTTCTAATATTTGTTCTGACAAGTGTTCTTCTGGGATATGCTCTCAAAGGGTACTTCCTTGATGTTCAAGTGGAAGCACAAGAATGACCAAGGAGTGGTCGCATACCATAATTTGGCTTGTTCCCAGGTAACATGACATTTCAAGAGGTGACCAGCATAGAATTTTAACTGCTTCACTGCTGAGCAGTTCGCCAGACGGTGGAGGACACACAAAAAGGCAGAACAGGAACCCGAAGCCAAGTCTCGTCGAGCCAGTGAAGTTTTCAAACACAGTCGATAAGAGGATGAGTGGCAGATAGGCTCAAGATGATGCCATTTGAAGGCTTCAAAGTTCCTGACCTCCATCGAACACTGTGTGGGCCAACAGAGCAAAGGATTCCTCAACAAAGTTATAATATTTAAGGTGAAAGAAAGTAATGTGTGACAAAACACCACTCTATGCAAGAGTAATATCAGAGTCTTCCTAGAAAGTCCTAAAAACTAATCGCTCCAATGGGTTAATAAATCTGAAAATCTTAGGGCTACATTCATTGTATGTAACTCCTTTTCTTAATCCCAATTTGCCTGAAAAGTCAACCCTTTTACATTTACTACCAAACTAAATGTGCTTTTTAAAAGATGTTAGCAGTAAATCTGTAGACGACAGAAAGACAGATGACACAATATATCACCATTAAGAATAGGAGTCCTAAAATACTCAACTGCAGCAACTGAACATCAATCCTACAATCATGATGTAAGCTCCGGTACTGTTACATGCATGGGGTTTCTCACCTCTCAAACATTTACATCACTCCCGGGCCACTGACCTGCTCTGAGAATAAATCAGTCTCCCACTCATCACCATGGAGATAACTGCGGCAGGGCTGCAAACTGATTAGAGCCCTAACACCGCTGCCAAATTCCAAGCATGCCACTCAACACTTTGGCATGTACACCATGTTACTTTCAGGATTTTCATGGCCCAACCACTTGCCTTTTGCATGTGTATTTTGAAAATGCATCTTGTAATCCTACTCGTGGTGGCCATCAACAGCAACATACTTGACCGTTGACGCCACACATTATGAAGCAGGACAAGGAGCTGTTGTACTATGAAAAAGCTTAGTAAAATAAATGAAGCACAACCTCATCATAGGTGGTCGCAAGAAATAGACAAAAAATTCTGCATCCTTGTTTCCCTTGAGTGAAGGCCGTGTTGTTTTAAAGAGCCTTTAAGCGAATGTAGTTACACACATTTTTGAAATCCAGATGTCCCAAATTACAGGTCAATGTGATTGTATGTTACTATAAAACAAAATGTCCTGCTGTTGGATCGGGAGCAGCTGGGCTTAGACAGGTTACAACTGAGCTCAGACTGGTGCATGCTTTGGATTTAAACACAAGCAGCAGCTGCATGTCTGGAAAGAAAGGGAAAATAATACTTTGTTACCTCCAGAGAAATCCATTGCTGTCTGTACAGCTTGTTCTTCAAAGTTTTCCATCGTTTTCACGGTTAGAACTCACCCTGTGTGACACTAGCTTTACTGTGTCCAATAAGGGGTCAGTGGAGCATTAAGGCTCTCAATTAACAAGCAGCTTACTAAGCCCATGCAAGCTCAGCTGTCCTGATTACACCCCACATAGTGCTTATTGTTGCTTGTATACTTTTCTACATCTACATATATTAGTTAAATAAGTTTAATGTGTACTACTGTTTTACCTTATCCCTTATACATTGCAGCTTCATTTATCATCATTTCATTTTCGTCATCTTCCGATATCAGTATCGATATTAAATCATGATAATTCTCCGTGGTTTTAGGACAGCCGTATTCAGCATCTACCTGGTACTGGATAAGAGGTTGGTTGCATTTCATGAGTGGGAAAAGGAAACATGACATACAGATGGAATTTCTATGGGACATGGAGGCAAGCAAGTTGAAACACAGGAAGTCTGGCAGAAGAAAAGCCTATTCTATCCAAATGGTCAGTCCAACCGGTCACTGGTCACTGTGCAATTGGGCAAACCCAGGCACCGAAGTGTTCCAGCGGGGGCATGAATGAACAACAGAAGTTTGTAGCAAAGGTTCAGGGAGGTCAATGTCAATGAAGGAGGGGCTGAAATGGTGAACAGTGAAAGGACAAGCCACTGAAAACATGTTTTTGAAGTCATTTCCCCCTGTTTATATAGAGCTATTATTTTCTTTAATGGTGCTGTTTACATGTGATCTGAGCTGGCAAGGACAGTGTTGTGAAATGAGTTGTTAAACTGTTGGCATGTGTCCCACTGTTCCATAAACATCTATCTCCCAATGCTGGATTTTGCAATGCTGGTAAATCATTTTTGAACGAGAGCATTTGTGGTGACATTGCATGACGTTCATGTACTCTGCTGAGTATTACATAACACAAAATGAATAAGTACCAAAACAATGTTGTTATTCCAAGAAAAAAGGTGAATTCATCAGCATAGAGTTATGAAAAACACGTTACTCATTTGTACTGGGCCATATCAGGTTCATGCATATGGCAAAGGAAAGGATTATTTATACATATTTATATATGACGGAACTTAACAATATGGGATCTGAAACTACTGTCAAATGAACCAAAATGCTCAGTACAGCCCTTTATAAACACGTGTCCATAAATGCACCATCGAATGAGAGTAATTCACTGGAAAAGCTAGACAATATTTTAGATACTGCTTTACCACCCATAGAAAAGGTCAGAATATTCTAAACAAATCCAAAATAAAAGCTCAAATTTATCGATTAAATCGATTAAAAAAACACTTTATTGGTTTTGGAGATAATTCAAAAGATACCTATGTTACTGACATCTTCCCACTGTAATTTTGCCACCTTCAATCATTTGTTCTTATGAATTCTCATGATGCCAAGCATATTCCTCAACGACTGACACACACACGCACACACCATGAGGACATTAGCAGAGAGTATTATACATTTTGCACACAGCAGTTTATTTTTTACAGTGCAAGTTACTTACTGTATTCCTGTTCAATTTTATTAAGACCGCAAATTCACCATTCCTTGTCATTCATGGAAAAACAAGGAACATCAATTTTATATAAGCAAGTTTAGGTGTTAAACGTGGACAGGAAGATACATGCACTGGCCAAAGAGTTAAGGCACACAGTTACATTAGCAAGAAAACACATTTACTGGCACTGCACAGACAGTAACCGCTTACACTGTTTACGGTAGAGAAACAACATGATGTTACCATATCTGGATTACGCAAGCGTTTATCAAAGAGTGCAAAGTACTACAGCTAAATAAAATCAGAAATGTGTTTAATCCCAGTCCAAATTAAGTAATTTCCTCAGGTAGTTAATATTTTTAAAAATATAATTGTCATTATGGTACTTACAGTAAAATTTAAACTAAATCTAATTATTTGTATATATAACACAATGCCTCTAAAAAAATCTAAAACGGTGAACTGCTTTGAACCTTGGTTTAGGAACCATGTGAAGCCCATGTTGTACTGCCAATAACAAAAATAATATCAAACTAGAAATGAATCCAAGGAGAGAAATGGGGTTGAAAGGGCATTGGACATATTGTCCTCTTCTTTGAAACTTCATTCACACTATAACATACAGAATCCATGCGTCCTTGTTAAAAATATACATTCAGCTGCATCTTCCTCTTCACACAGGGGGATAAACTAACAAGACACGTCATTGCTATTCGGACTATTATTGTTGTTATTGTCATTGTTAAACTGTCGATTGATTGTTTATCATTCACTCATGTGCATTACTTTGTGCAACCTTGCTGCTTCCGTCACTGCCTGTTCTAAACATTACAACATTCTTTGCAACTACATTGTGTGTTAGTGTTGTCATTCATTGGTTTTTTTCGTTCTCATTTGTCCTGTCAGCACGTACTGTATATATACAGCACCGCAGTCTGGAGAACATCATTTCACATCACTGTATGTAGTGTACTGAACCTAAACACTGTCCTTGGTGAGCGCGACAACCCATAGTAATGGAGGCCAACACGTGTCGGCTGTTTTCGGTTCCCTAGAATGACTAGACGCTTGAGAGATTACATACAAAGCTGCAGCACACTGCACGTCTAGACACTTCATGGGTTAGTATTTTTCCCAGTCAGGGAAAGAATTAGAGCAGAACTGTTTCCTGTAATTCCAGAAATACCTCACTCTTTTTTTATAAACAAGTAAAATAAGGTGGAGAGATGCACAGAATCTGGCACTATCACGTAATTATTGAATCCCAGATAAAAAAAAAACTTCAAGATTTACCTTAGTTCCAGAAAGATGCATTGTATGTGAAAAATTAAACATTGCTTGCATTATTATTCCAGTGTGATAGGCCTGGTAGGTAAATAAAAGGGTTATGAGCTATAAATTACTGGACTATTATAGAAAAAACTTGTCATAACTGGACTGGTTATCAGCATTAACACCCTTGTAGTCAGCTGCCAATTTTCACATGGTACAGTGCATTTTTCATGGCAGGCTGAAACACCCTAACTAAACCCCCCCCCCCCGAATCAGCGTCTGCAAAAAGCAGAAATCAGAGACCAAATCAGAGCCTTACAACTCCGATTCACTGCTTGTACTGGAGATAGCGTTTATCATTTTTTCAAGCCCAAACAAAGCATGCTTTCATAAGAGCCAGTGACACTGCAGGAACATGTCAGAGGTGTTTCCAAAAGAGACCAGTGGTCCATCTACAGCCCGTGCAAGTAGCTATAATCTCAATTCCTCACTTGACTTCTACCTAACTGCGCATCTGATTTTCACTCAAAAGGGAGAACCTCTGCTCAAGCCTTGAAAGGTTCACTATGAGCATATTTCATTGTTACACATTATGCTGTTGGTTATTGTTGCTGTCATCCATAGTTTCAACTAAAACCTTGTTTTTTACATTATACTCGCTAAAAATTATATATAAATCACTAAATCTCTTGCTCATGTTTGAAACATTACTGGGAATTCTTGTCTACAAAATGCATCTGTACTGTACAGACGGCCAAGAGAGAGAATTCACTTTATGAAAAAAAAAGCATGAAACTGATCACCCACAAGGATTTCCAAGAAAAAGGATGTTCCCAGGGGGAAAATTAATATTTCTTGAGCAATTCACTCTGATATTTTTTTATTACTTACATAACAATGGAATTACACATAGAAGCAGCACACATATATGAGCAAAGATTAGCAATTTTGGTTTTCACTACAGTACTACAGGACTTCAGAGGCCTGCATCGAGCTGTGATAAAAATGAAACCAGATATACGTTCGCTGACCTGCACAGCAATGTTGCCCTGGTGTAGACCGGGTGTAACAAAGTTAGGGAGCATCTCCTGCTTGTCTCCATCTATCCCCTGCCATCTGTCACCATTCATGGCTCACTACGTTGACTGGCACAGATCGAAACACATACGGACATTATTTGCAGACAGAACCGATAAAATGTACCATGACAAATCCAATGAGAACCTATAATCACAAGTATTCATGGTGCCCAAACTATCTATACTACATCGTGCAAATTATTTTTTGTGATGTCATAATGAAAGTCACCTTATTTAGCAGTTTTTTAGACACTAAGTAACCTGGCAGTAAATTAGGCTCAGCTTAAATCATTCACTTCTAAAAGATGGACACTTTGAAAAATGTGCCTTAAAACTAAAAAACTGGGGGGAAATTACACTTAAACTTTATTAAAATGCACAAGCAGTAAAATAACACTTGCAACCCTATTTGAATTCAACAGTACACAATTACTTAAAGAATATCCAAAATATACATACAGAACAAAAGGTCCAGTTTCTGCATAACAAACTTTGATGTATCATCCTTATGTAGTATGACAAGTATTACTTAAAATTTGTTGAACATAAGGAAATCATTCAGGGAAAACAATGTTTAAAATATGAGCACAGCTAAGTTACGTAGTAGAGCAAACAAGCTTGACCTGGCCACCTATTGTTCAATGAAGGAACTGCAAAGGCTTGGAAAAGCATCTTTGAAATATTAGACATGCATCCAAACAAATATATATGAAAAATACAAAACAGCTAAGCAAATATATAAGCAGAAAAGTAAATGTAAAGTCAGCTAATTAAAAGGGTTTTATATATATATATACAAATAGATATTTCCAAACCTCTACTGAGACACAATCAGAAAATAAAATAATAAGCGCAAGTTTAGACATTGGAAAACAATGCGTATATTATTTAACGCCCGGGTGAAAGAGCTTTTATACCAATACATTGACTGTTCAGAGACAATCATCAATCTAAATTAGGATTTTGGATAGTCAACAATTCTCGTCCCTGAACTAGTGCACTGCGTGTAGTATCAAGCAAAAGAAATAGGGTAAATGATTGAGAGAAGGTACATGCTGAACAGTGCGGGGTGTGTCACACCCTACTACAGATAGGGCTCAGTACACATAAGCATTCTCCTCTTGCCACATGCCTCAAACGGTTTTCATGTGCCAGTCGTTGCCGGAAGCCACCTGGACTTTGGTTTATTGGCATATATCAAACTGATTAGTGTTTTTCCAGCATTCACAACACGACAGACTTTGAGATGTGCTGCTGTAGATGGTTTCCGGTCAATTGCCCAGCAAAGTTGCGTATGTTTATGTTTAAATGCTTACTGCATACTTCTTACCAAAAAGTATGCTGAATTGGTGTGCCTTTTAAAAGAATATGTGCAGCGATACACTGCTTTGCTGATTCAGAGAGACAGTGTGCGATTTTTCCATCAAGGTAACTTGGCACTAGCAGGCAGTTTCCTCTGGCAAAGCTGCAAGAGGATATTCCCATGGCATGTTTGGGAATCCTGCCCAACTACGTAAATCAGCTAGTATGACTCAGCAAATTTTAAAAGAAAAACATCAAGAATGACAATAACTTTGTTCTACTACTGTCCTAACATTTTGCGTATTTGCTTTCATCATTCAAAAATGTGGAAAAAGACATTACTCAAGCATTACTTTACAAATGCTTTTCAGATCCATCGTATGGTGTTCCATTCACCTGTTAACCATGTCATGGTCAGGGATTCCTGTATCTGGCAGCATAAAGCACAAGGCCGAGATGTGCTCTGGACCAGATGCCAATTCATACCAAGGAACATAAAGTCACACACACACACACACACACACAGGTCTAAGGGAAGATTTCTACCCTCTGAGCCGCCATTCTATTTTGTTAATGTAACATTATAGTTTATTTGAAATATCAAAGCTAAATTAAACTAGTTATATTGAATAAAACAACCATGATGACTAAGTACAGTGGTGGGGAACCTGTTCCATGGAGGGCCAGGGTGGGTTTTTGGGATGAACTCTCAAACAGCCAATAACAGTGGGTCACCAGGACTAGCCTTGAGAAGCACTGCTTTATTATTGGCTGATGAAGAGGTCATCCTAAAACCCTGCACCCATACTGGCCCTCCATGGAACAGGTTCCGTACTCGCCATGGTACAGGTTATCCAGGTAATTTTCTTCCATCCACTTCTGTCAAGCTTTTCAATCATATTATAAAAAGGCATGATAAAACTTGGACCATAATGGAAGTTTCTCTTGACTCTGTTTTAAATATGAGCATTTGGACATTCCCTACTGTAAATAATTCCTTAATCTAAAGAAACTTCCTTTAACAGCCTGTATGAACTACAGCTTGAATGTAAACATAATTACCTACCACTGACAACCAGAAGAAAATTGGCATTTTCCCAGAGGTATGGGTTTGATGAATCTGAATAGGGTAGAGAGGCCTATACAATTGTGCACGACAAACATTTAGAAGAAAAAATATGGATAAACAGAAAAAAAAATTACAAAAACCTGAAAGTAAAATGTGTGAAACCATTCAACAGTACTTCAACAGTCAACATGAAAAAGGCGACATTAATATCTAAACTCCAGGGCAGAAAATAGGCCAAACACAGATTTCACAACATTAAGATTTGGCCCATTTATTTGCCCAAGAGTATATATCTTTCTTGTCAAGCAGTAGAACATTAATGAATGAAAACTTGTGCTCTTTCCAGATAAATACTTGATAACCCTACTCACATTGTCCTTTCTCCAAATGGGGAACAGCAGCTTCTTCATGGCTGCTAGGCATCTATTTATTAACAAAGATGGCAACACTAGGTATGAATCCATAACTTGTCACAGTACCTTTGTCCAACTCTGCCGTCCATTGGTATGGAAAGGTATCTGTCAGCACTTGTCATGTGGAAGGATTATGATAAAGTGGACTTTTTCACTACAAGAACTGCTGTTTATAAAACAGGGGTCCTTATAAGGTCAGCAAGATGCATGCCCTATTCATGCTGTATATACAGTACAGTATAATGTTTAACTACATGATAACTTCATGATAGAGACTTGATTGACTGCCGATTCAGCCAATTTGTTTACCCATCCTGTTTGTGCTTGCTATCTCTATGCTTGAATAGTTATCTTGCTTTGGATAACAGCATCTGTTAAAACAAACCAATGCAAATGATACAAGCTGAACGAAATGCTGCATCCAGCTTTAACATCCAAGGAGAGCCTAGGATGATTCATCAGTTTCCCCATCAGCTGACCTTTTGTTTTCATCTTTAACCATCTAACTGTGTCATTCTTACAAGAAACAAAGGACCACAACTTTATTCCCTAACTCACACACCCAGTTATTGGAACTGTGCATTGAAACAGTAGTATTTTTCCTTCACAGTAGTTCAGTTTACAATTGACCGAACTATTCATTCACCACCAAAGGCGTAACACTTTGGTTTGAACATCAGGGGGATTGAGGTCTCTACCTGAGACCTGATTATTGGGGGGGGGGGTTCATTATTGGGGGGGGTCACAACAAACCTATATAGCCAACCACCCCCAAATTAACGTCTATGTTCATCACTACTGAAACAAAAATGATATTTTATGCAATTCATTATGCTAAGATCACATCTTCAGCTGGCAATTAAAATATTTGGTTATTTAATAAAACACGTAACTGAAGAAGGTTCTTGAGATACACTTCAATATTAAATTACATAATTTGTAATTTACAAACTACAATTTATGTGTAACCTTCTTTCGTAAACTGTTTTTGGACTACTTCAAATCTTCTGCATGTGACCAATATGCATTTGTTTTTTCTACATTTAATAAATGTACAGATCTATACTGTTCAAGTCTACAAGTCTACATTTTTGGACATACCCATAGTTCTGTCCTATGCCAAAAAAATCTCTTCACGGTATTTTATATAATATGTGTCAGTCAATCTAACATTATGGACAATGTGCAAAGGCAGGTACAAAACATGCTTTCAACTTCCAATTTACTTTTAATTATTAATGGAAGTATCTTAATTGCATTTCCGTTTTATTTGAAATTTTCATTTCATAGGGTCCAGTTTCTTAACGAAATGTAATGCAATTTTCTGGATTTCCATGGCAAAATTTATTAATGCAAGCGATTTTAGTTTATTTGATTTGACATGCAGCAAAAACTCAAAAGAAATCAAATAATCTACAATTACCAACAAATGAATGACAAGCCGAGTTCACATGCATTACATTGCATGTTCCTTTGAAAGCCTGGAGACCAGAAAAGTCTGAGAGGGATCCAGGCAAGTTTACTCCTTTTTGCCTTAAATATTTAGTGAACTTAAATAAATTCTGCGTTCACTGTAAAAAAATGTACAAAAACAACAAAAAAGTTGGATGTACACAAGACAGAAAGAACAACAAAAAAGTTTTACAACCCTAAATGCAAAGAAAAAACAAGCGAAAAGTAGAATATTTCAGTACTGGGTTGGCAAAAAGCTGATACTTCTAAAAATCTGTCCACAGTCTGAAATATGTAAAAACACTTTACTGGGTGGCACATGTATTGAACATTTAATTTTTGCATTCAGATGCAAAAATGGAAGATGCAAGACACACTCAGTTTGACACATTTTTAATTGCGGAAATCCCAAACTAACATCATACCTTGACGATATTTTTAAGAATCCAAACAAATTTACTCAAGCAGAATTTCCTTATGAGGACTTTAGATTACAATGCATTAATTTTAATTATTTAATACGACTGCTTGCAACTTTAAAGACATCCATAAAGATGTTATGCATCAATGTACATAAATTATTCTAAGTGACTTGCCTGGAAAAATAAAGGGACGGATAGAGAGAGAGATAGAGATATAGAGATAGAGATAGATAGATAGATAGATAGATAGATAAAACTGCCTTGTTCAGTATGCTGGCATAGCACCATGCCTTAACAAAAACATAGCTGGATCCTACAGCTGTCACCCAGCTCTGGTGCGATGGACACAGGTTAAACAGCACTGCTACATAGGATTTCCGAACTCAAAATCACCTCAATCAGGAATTAGGAAGTTAGGACCATGGTCAGAATTCTTTTACTACTACGGATTCTAAGAAAGCGTGAAATAGAGGTTATAAGAAATTATGAAGGTGAGCAGGTAAAGTTCAGAACCACCAGCATCCTTGATTATTCTCTTTACTTAGCAGCAGTCTTTCTATATGAATTTTCTATGGATTTTCAAAAGATTATATACGTATATACTTAAAATTCATTTCAAATGCCAGGCTAGAAATATGACAAATTTCTGCTAAAATTAAAAACTTGCCAAATGAACTAGTTATGTGAGAAAGAAAAAAATTATTCTAACAGACTGAACGGAAAACTACCAACCACTGACAAAATCTCCATGGCTCATTCACCTTCTCCAGGTAGAATATAAAATGTACGCATTGTAGGAAATAATGGGGGAAAAAAAATGTCACTGGTTCTAGAATTTCTAAACGTTTAAGAAAACATTGTGCGTACAACAGGATAATAACAATTAACTTTAAAATTTTAGGGGTCAGTGAATAATTACAGGCCAAATGTTGACAAGTAAGAGAAAACTAATTAAACAGGGGAAAAATTATTACAACTAAAGGCTATTAGCCAAGAATTCAATAATAGCCATCCCAAGAAAGATCATGTGCACCCACTGGAATCAAGCAGCAGCCAGATGTTCTTATGGGGGGGGGGGGGGGGGGATAAAATTCTCACGTGGAAATGAAGCTGAAAAACCAAAAGACCTAAGAACTGTTATAGGAGCGAATAAATGAGGAGAAGAAAGTCCTTATGTTAGATGTATTTAGCAGATGCTTTTTTCCGAAGCAAAACCTGGAGTTAGGGAGCAGAGTCAGCTATGTGCTTCTTTGGAGCAGAAGGGGCTAAGAACCTTAGTCATAGACCCAATGGTGATCGAATTACTCTGGCAGCCATGATTTCTAAATGCACAACATTCCAGACACATGCACAGGTCCCTAAACAGTAGGGGTCCTAGCCGATGTAGTGCCCTAGGTAGCCGACATAGGTCCTAAGCAAGCATCACCGCCAGCACCCCCTGTCTGAGCTAAAGTGAAACTGGCTGCCAAGATAGCGTCCCCTCAGGAGATGGTGCCCCCTCAGACGTTAGAGTCCTACGCAGCCGCCTGTGTCACCTATAGAATTGACTGGCTCAATCTATAACCAACCAAGCCACAACCCCTCCCCAGGTTTATACATTTACTATCATGATATTATAATACTTTCTTTAAACCGTGAAGCCTGTAAAAATGGCACTTGCTATTACAAACACACATTCATTGACCTTGAATTTTCATCTATCCAGCATAGGACACGGTAAACCTGGATGGCAGGTAGAAACTGGAATACTATGAGGAAACCAAGACAAAACCAAGCAGAATGTGGAAACTCCACGCACATGCAAAATGGAACTGAACCCAAACCCTTCAAGCATGAGCTCACAGCACGAACTCTGCATCTCTTACTAGTACAAAAAAATTAATTAAATTAAAAATCTGGTGAGAAACTCATGAGAGAGCATTATATACTGGGGTCTTCACTTGACGACATCCATATATGAAAAGGTATCTTGCAGATTACAGTACTGTAACAAACAACAGATTATACTTTTTATTCTTCATTCGAAAAAATTAATTAAAATCATACTTTAAAAGACAGAGGACATCCATCAAGGTAATACTATTATGCACTTTAATGAAATGTGTTACAAAGAAAAGAAAGGCTGCCGACAGACGCTCAATCAGCACTTCAGCGTGTTAAGCTTGACACTTGGCATCTCACATGGCCAGTGATGAAAGCAGCCGATTGGCAGACCGCGAATCGAAGGGACACAAACGCAGCACTCGATGGCAAGTGTGTGTGTGGGGAGAGGTGGTTCCTCCTTTAAAGGTGAAACTCTAGGGCATTATAATAAACTAAATCTAAAAATAAAGCCAAACATCTGAAATAAAATTATTTTCAGGGGCTAAACATTTAAAAAGGATGGACAGAGGGACCTAAAGAATAACCTGTGACTGAGGAGTTTTAACTAGCAACCTCCCATATATGTATAAATAATCCAAAACCAAGAACCTCATCACAGCTATCAATGAGGTGCACAAAGTGAACTGTTACACATAAGGATCTACTACACAGAAATGTTTCCCTGTAATTCCGCAAAACTTCACCCCAGCCTATGAGTAAACTCTTCTGTGAACAAAAATTCCCCATATTAACCTCCTGAGACACCACCCATTTTACGTCCATTCTAGTGGACATTTTATTTTTGCATCTCTTTTCAGTGATGTTAGGAAGTATATTTATTCCCGTTGTACACTAAAGAGGACATTATGTGAAATTAAGAATAAAAATAAATTTGAAAAAATCTAAATTGTAAAATGTCTTATTTCCTCCAAAGACAAATAACCTACAAATGAAGGACACTTTTTTCCTTGGGTCTCAGGAGGATAAGGATTAAATTCTTTACGCAAGAAATTTCGCAACTAATTGAAATGTCTGTATTTTGTAGTGTGATGTTTTCCCCTACTCTTAATTTATTCGAAAGAAGAATACCATTTCAGAGTCAACTACATTTTTCCCCCCTTTACACATACGGTACATATATATTATATATAGCAACTATTTCTTGCAAAAACATCTAGAAGTTTAAAAATATAACTGCATATAAACTTAATGTCTTTAAAGTTTCAAAGTATTTTATTGTCTAATAAAGAACAATCCTTTAGCAATCTTTTAAAGTGATAGCACATTTTTACCTTTTATAATTTTATTTTCTACAAATCCCCATTCTTTTATTACACATAAGTTTACACCCCTCCATTTTCATAGCATTTACAAATCAGAATTCCAAATACCAGTTACTAATACAGCTTTTATTTCACTGTATTCAGCTAAGACTTGCCTGCAGGTCCCAATTAAGCCACACCTATAAAGAATACAAATGTGGGGCTACCTCAATTTTAAAATCCACTTTGCGTTTATCTATAGAATCGGGCACTTATTGAACTGGAAAACAAGCGACTAACGTTTATTTTCATGCCACTTAAATGAGGAAGGAACAGACCATTGAACACGACATGCTGGAATATTGACTCACAGTTGTGCTCCCTTCCACTCTTTTTACAACTTCTGTCACGATGCTAAATCTTATGTTTGCCAGTCCAGATAGCAGTATGCTTACTTTACACAAGACATTTGCTATCTTGCTTTGATTTCCTTCTGTTACCTACGAAATGCAAATTAGTCTGACAAAAGTCCATCTATTTTTCAACGTAGCTTTGTTTTATCCCATAACTGTGTTTATTCTACTAAAAATACACATGCAATTTAACCGAGAAATGCCTCAACATTTTCAAAACCCATATTGGTAAAATCGTCATGGTTTCCTTATCTTCCTGTATGCCAAGGCATCATCTTTCAGTTATCACACTGTGAACATATCCGTGTATCGTAACCAAGCTCCTGAAGCATAACGGGTTCATTTATACGTGATTCACGGGGATTAGCGCAAGGCCATCTGGTGACATCAGTGTTGGTCAGAACTTAAAACCTTACCCAGCTATGACATTCTTGGGCTTAGAATACACAGAGAAGCATAATTATGCAGAAATTGAATGCAAGGTAATTTATTTTAAATAATACCTGATGTAACAGCCTCTCTCTCTGATGGATATTTATGACAAGTGCTTCTGTTTTAAAGAAAATTAATATTAAAAAATAAAATTCATACTTCTGTATTTCCAGAGGAGTTTAAGCCCTCTCCGATCCGGATTACAAATTTTTTAAAATGACTGTTTATGTAAGAAAATGCATAAATTTGATATTTTCTCTTTCAAATGGTTCAGATATTACCAACACAATTAAAATAGTAAGACATAGGCTATACTTTTTACAGGTGGAGAGAGAAAAAATGTTGCTTTCTGCTTTTTCAAAAAAAGAGAAACAATCTGTATTTTGAAATGTCTTTCGCAGTAACTCTCCCAGATTCACACCTGAAAACAATGGGAGATGCCAAGAATCCCGAGATCCCGAGCATAAACTTAACAAGTGTGAAATGTCTGAAAGCCAACAGAATGTCAGCTTTCTAAATATACCCTATTGTAAAGCAAACATATTTGCGAGTCACGGTCTGGCAGAAAGACCTACTGTGAAAAGATGGAAAACAACTCAAAATAAATCATCACGTTAGTTATTTGAGATCTGGAACTGTATTCGTAAGTATTTCAATAGCGATTGTTAATTGCCTTTTAACATTGCCTATTTTGATGCATAAGACTATCATCTCCTGGGCCATAGGTTTCTACATACTAGTCCTCCACCAGGCTTTTTATTAAGGGTTATAATGCCTGAAATGGTCAGTAAATTACTTAGCCAGCATAAACAATAGAAAAAAAGCACAGAGGAATTTCCTGAGCTGCACTGGTGATGTTTCTGGACAACAAAAGCTCATAACAGTGTTTATTTTGGTTTATTACATCAGCTAAGACTAGAGATTTTGCTTCAGCTGAACTACACATGATAATCACACTCACCTTAAGAAAAACCTTCTGCATCATATTAATATGGAATAGTGTTTAGATGGTGATACTTCCATACTAATAACAGCTGATACACTGCCTTCAAACACTAAACTACATTCTCTTCAGTCTGCCATGTCATGTGGTCCTTATCAGTAATGCATACATATGTGTTTCCGGGGGGCGGCAGGGGGTGGCCGTGTAGTGGTTGCCTTATATCGATATTTATTTATGTCCCACCCTAGCCATCAAACTGAATTTTAATGCCTACTAAGCACCACTATTACACCAGGGGTGATTGTAGGATTTGACATTTAGGAGTGACCTGTTGCCATTTGCAATCTGAAGAAATATGGCACACCACCCCACATCCCCCCCCCATGATTATATTTGTCGAGTGGGGGACAAGAGGCTCCCCATGGTAAAATTAGCTGAGCATGAGTGCTTTGGTACAAATATTTATTATGTACAAAAAAAGTGTATGAAATTTCTAGAAAATTACAGGGCAAATCTGAAAATGGAGTTTGGGAACATTTTTTCAGGGAGGCGGAGACAAAATATAGGGCGGCTCAAGTCCCCCTGAACAGGGTCTAGTAACCTTTTAATTTATTTATTGAGCAGTACTAGAGTTAAAGACATAACTACTGGAATAACAGAGATCATTGCTTTGGACAATCAGTCATTTTCTGTTGTGGAGAATGAGGGATTTTGCCAGTTTATTCACCACTTGGTGGTCCCTAAGGATTTACCTGCCAGACAGTTTTAATTCATTATTTACTCTGGCCCTTTCTTTCGTTTTCAACAGAAAAAAAAAATGTAACGCCATTCTGCCGCAGCAAGTTAGGCAAGTTTCACGAAAGAGCACCCCCCACCCCCACTGGCAAGCAGCTCAGAGGTTAGCTGGTATATCGGTATTGATATCGGCGATATTATACCAAAACTATATTTGGTGCAAATTTTAGTGCATCACTAACTTATACTAGGTCATATCAAAGTCACAACTTTTGATACTCTGGAGGTTTTCAATGACTTTAACAATGCTAAACAATTACATGCAGCGCTTACCTTTGGAGAAAACTCTATGAATCATGCAAAATAATAGTCTTAAATAATAGGAGGCATTCAGATGTGTATGATGTTTAACTTGAGCCCTTAGTGTTGTATATCTCAATGTACACTGACAAGAAATGGGCACAATTTCAAACGACCACTATCCTAATAGTATATAAGCGCCACTGGTCAATTGAATATCAAGCTGTTACCTAACATGCATCATTACAAAGAGGAAATGATCATGCGTTGTAAGCATCATAGTTTTCGTATAAAACATAGTAAATGTTTTATACTTGTTGCATGCTGTATAACAGCACATACACTCACCTAAAGGATTATTAGGAACACCTGTTCAATTTCTCATTAATGCAATTATCTAATCAACCAATCA